>WOVY01012870.1:0-180213 GCA_013436015.1 Rhipicephalus annulatus | reverse complement strand
GAGAGAAATAAGGCCAATCTGGCAGTTTTCAACGCGCTTTTTTGTTTCCGTAGTCGAAAGTGATAAGGAAAGAAGACCAGGGGGATAAGCAGATTCCTTTTCCAAGTATTGGTAACTTTTAAAGCTTCTCCCCGGTTTTTTCGTTTAACATTAAAAGAAATAACTACTTTCTGCGACGTGAACAATGTTGTGACAACGTGTTTCAATACGCGAAGTTTAATTCTAGCGTGGTATTTGCATACCACGCAACGTACTAACCATGGCTCGTTTGTGTAAAGTATAGATGACGACATTGATGCGTAATTTATATTGCGCTGTGGATGGCAAAAATGCGCACAAAGACGGCTTCTCCTTCATGCCTCTGGACCAGCGTTGTTTAGGCTGAAAAAAAAAAGAAAAACAACTCACAACGCGCCCTTACTGAGCCGTCGCTATAGGGTCAGTGCAAGGGCCAAAGATAGCATTGTTGGACAGTGGCCGGCCGTGGAAGAGTGCCAAGACAGCCTGCTGCTGCTTACCCTCGCTCGTTACGTCATGGGGAGTGAAGATGACGTAGCAGCGCGCGGTATACATAGCGCTTAAGGACGCGCAGGCACGACCGTTATCGTGTTTCACGAAGCGCATACCTCGGTCCTTCGTTAGACGTCGCTAGAACAAATCTGGTAAAGATTGATTGATTTGTGGGGTTTAACGTCCCAAAACCACCATTTGATTACGAGAGACGCCGTAGTGGAGGGCTCCGGAAATTTTGACCACCTGGGGTTCTTTAACGTGCACCCAAATCTGAGCACACAAGCCTACAACATTTCCGCCTCCATCGGAAATGCAGCCGCCGCAGCCGGGAATCGAACCCGCGACCTGCGGGTCAGCAGCCGAGTACCTTAGCCACTAGACCACCGCGGCGGGGCCAAATCTGGTAAAGAACTGGTTCCATCGAAGTTCGTCTCGTATCTTTCGTTTCCTTTTTCTCTCCGCTAATCACAAGTACTAACCATCATGCCTAGATACGCTCGTCAGCCTGTACCCTCAATTTCTTTTCGTTGCGGTCGGCCATTTGCTGTTCCCCTTTCTGAACACGCGTTCGAAAACAGCCCCGAGACCAATCTAGGCCGCGATGCGCGCGGCCTCGAAAGGTTTCTGGATTGCCACACAATTCGAACTCCTCGTTCGTGAGCTTCATTAACATGTACACCTCATCTAGTATATTGAGTCATTGTCTTATTTTATGATTGCTGGAAGGAACAGATTTTTTTCGTATTAAAGGGTGGAGTAATTTAGGGGCCCAGCATTCCGTGTGCTGTCGTCGTCTGTTGTCGTAACGCAGGCAAAATAACGTACAGTATAGCCATCCGCAGGATATCAGGCGCACACTCGAGAGAAGGAGAAGTATTCTTCCTCTTATTCTTCGAGTTCCTTCATGATGATATTAAGTGCGGGGAACTTTAGTGGTTCGGGCTTAGTGTAACGCAGGCAAAAAAAAAAGAAAACACGTATAGAAATAGACCGAAAAACAGAAAGCAAAAAGCGAGAAATAGAAAGAAACAGAAAAGGGGGACAATGTGATTAAACATAGAAATATATAGAAATGTAGAAGTAGAAAGAAAATTGGAAATGAGAACAAAAAAAAGGGGGGGGGGGGGAACCGAAGAAAAATAAAGAAGCCTGCCCAGCTCCTCACTCCTTTGATGCTTGGCACCCCTCGTGCGAGGCTATACTACTACTACTACTACTACTACTACTACTACTACTACTACTACTATTACTACTACTAATAATAATAATAATAATAATAATAATAATAATAATTTATTTAGGTATTTATTTATTGAGTGGACCAATCTGGAAGAAGCGCTCCACAACTCCAGAGCTGGCTGAAATACCTGTAACGACTCAGCCAGCCGCGCCAGTTTCGCGACGCCTAACATGTAGTGCATGTGCGGGGTCAAATACACGATTCTAAAGCGCGCCTGCATGCCACGATTGTGCAGGTGCTCAATGACTCGTGCAAGACTGAGTAATCCGACCTACAGCGGTACAAGTGCACAGCAAGCTCGCCGTTCCAGCGTCTTACTCATTGATTCTCGGTGCCTACACAAGGGCGACTTGCCGCCCGTTCACGATGTGCGTCCCTCGCGTTTGCGCACCATACAAATCGATGCCTACATATACGCGCTGTACTTTTCTTTTTTCGAGTTTGCCTGGGTCGCTCAACATCGACGCTGCAGTCACGAACGGGTTCCCCTTCGCAGCCCTTTCCACTCGACCTGCATTGTTATAGTGTTTCTAGTTCTTTCCTCATTTTAGGCCGTCAGACTTGGAAAGAACCGAGAGTAATACATAAAAACGGGTAAGAAGAGTCGATGGACCGAGGCGCGCCGCGTAGATAGCCAAATCGAAACCGCACGCCTCTACCTGGGCGGATGTATCGGGTCGAGCGAGCTCGAACTCACTGGCGTGGCCGGCGCGCCAATCTGTTAACTACATCGTTTTTCGGAGAACGTGCTCCTCCTGAACAGCACCACTTCGTACGCTCACGCCGTGGTCTCCTCGCGGCTGGCTTCTCTCTCGCCTTCTCGCAGCTTATCGCACGCGTTTCGGTGGACGGCACGTTTCTTTCGCATCCGTCAATCCAGATATGGGCGATTGTTATCGAGTCCTGCGCTTCCAGCCTTTTGAGAGTACCGGTCTTGCTCTACCTAGAAAAAATAATCACTACAGAGTTCGCAAAAAGATAAATAACAATTGTAACATCCGCACGCACGCGCTGACGTTGCCGCACGGGTGCCATGGCAGCGTATGCAACCTCCATCTCTCTCTCTCTCTCAGTCTCTCTCTCTTTCTCTTTCTCTCAAAACTTCTTTTCATTTCTTTGGATCGGGGCTTCGATGTAGCTCTCCGTCTTCTGTCGCGCATTTCGCACCGTCGCTGACCCGAATATAATGCTCTCGAACCTGGACGGGGCCGGCTGCCGACAGGCTGACGCTGCCAAGCTGCTCCGCCAATCCCTCCTCCCCCTCTCATCCTGTAGAACGGCGCGTCGCCGTCGAGATCACCAAGATCGCGCGCACGCGTGCTCGCCGGGTCCATAGGTATTGTAGGAAAATGAGGCCCCACTTTTTGAAGAATCGAAAAGGAAGAGGAGGCTGAGGCGAATGTGTGAAGGAGCAGCAAGAGCGACGCGCGTGTGCGCCCGAGTTCAAGGGCAGCGGTAGAGGGAGGAGGATGTACACCCTTACCCAGCGCAACCGCCGGAGTAACATCGGGATCTCGCATCTACGCCGGCCACCGCCAGTTCCTGCTCGTGTGTGCCTGGTTGCTGCCGTCGCGGAGCTCCCTCCGTGAGCAGCATCCTCTTCAGTGAGTGATGGGGGGTGTACTCAAAGAGTGAGGGCTGCATAAAGTGACGCCCCTCTCTCCTCTCTGGGTACCCTCACCACCCCCGATAAACCAGCGTAGACCCAGCGTAACGGGTTCCCGATGGAAAAGAGGACCGCCAAAACAGGAGAATAAAGATCAGGGGGGGGGGAGGGGAATCGCCGACGAAAGGGTGTCGGTGGTGGTGGGCGTTGGACGGGCGGCGGACGCTAGTTGCTGCTCCCGCCACAGTCCCCAGATCGCGTCGGCCGCGGGACGTCCCCCCCCCTCGACTGACTGACTGGCCGCAGCGGGCGGCTGTTTCAGCGGTGGTGTTGTGGCTTTCGTCAGCGAGCTGCAGTCGCGTGTTTTCTCGGTGCCGGGTTTCGGCTTGCTTCTGTTGCTGCGCGGACCCCCCCCCCCCCCCCCCTCCAACGGAAACAAGCGCCTTCGCCTGCCTCTGCGGTCATTGACTGCTCGCCCGCCGCGGTTTCTTCGTGCCCACGCTCACCGACGTAAGATTCCCCCTTCTTTCTCTCCTCCTTCGAACGTCTCCTCCGCCCGGCTTGTGTAGCGCGCCTGCTGACGCCGACTGCCAGTGCACGCGCGGTCTCCAGTGCTGACGGAACGTTTCTAGCCTGCGGCTCCGACTTTTCTGCACATACGGCCAGTGCTCCGTGCGCGCGTGTGCATTGTGTTGCTCTTCGCGGGATCTCCTCGGCGCAACCAGTGAAAAGGAGAGCAGGGAACGTTGTCGCGGCGACCGAGAGCTGTCCACAGACTGCTGCTGAGGAATCTGCTTTCGCCCGTTCAACATGCTATCCCGTCCGGGCGAGGCGGGTACGTAGAGGACATCTGTATCACGCACACGCGTGTGTGTATGCGCGTGCGTACATTGAAGTGAGGGATAGGGGGAGGGCTGGCACATGTTTACACACGAGAGAAAGTGCGTGTGTCGAGCGTACGCGAAGAATGAAGCGTGGATCTGGATGAGGCCCACCTCGGAATCCCTGGGGCTCGTAGACTATACGGCGTCGTGGCGCCCCTGTCACTCAGATACCGTTTTGCTTCGCGTCCGCCGCTTGTCCCGTCGTGTTGGTAATAAGTCTTGGCGGGCATCTGGATGCCGTCCGCCGAAGCCTTTCGGGAAGACGGACGCGGAGCCGAATTTCTTGCCAGGGCTTTCCGTCTCGCGCGCCAACATCCGGCGATTGTCGTTCATTGCGCCTCTGCGCTCTCGTATTTGCTTCTCTTGTGGTTATACGAGCGCAGTGTCAGGATGCTGTCTGCGGCGCATGCCTGTGATCTAGAGGCCCGCATTGGAATTCTCGGGAGGGATAGAAAAAAAGTAGAAGAGGTGAATGGCCGAGTTACCCTAACAAGGATTACATGCTTTCTTCCTTCATGATATTCGTAACTTTAATTCACAGCGGTTCTGGTTACCGTTATTGCGAGTCATCGTCTTGAGTTGTAGTGACGGTCTAGTTCATTACGTCCTGGTGGCTTTTGGTAAATGTGACTTGTCTTGATGCTTATTTCGTGAACCTTGAACTTTAGCAAGCGTCTATAGCCTTTTTTTTTGTTCATTTGTCAGACATGCTGTGTTACTAGAGTGTTCTTACGCGCGAAACGTGCACATATCATGTAGCCTGGCATTTTAGCGTGGTTTTCAATGGACAACCTTAACATTAACACGGAGACAGTGAAATTTTTGGTGGCATCGTCAGTTGTACGCCCGTCTCAACGCCTCTTACCCACCGTGTGACAACAATTTAGGTGTGCGCTTTAATCGTTGAGTGCTCGAGCTCGTTGCATGCGTATTTGTGTATGTTTCTGTGCAGCGTAAAGGACAATACACTCAAAATAATAAGACAGGTAAGCTACAGCATGGCTTTGCCAGCGATTCTCGGATGGTCATGGCGTTCGGATGGTATACTGTTGAGATGACGAAAGGTTGTCAACGTGCGAAACGAACAGCTGTAGAGGGAATGCTTGGGCAGATCTGTGCACGCTACAAGTTTATATAACGTGATTCCGCGTGCTCTTTTTATGCATCTCTTATTACTGCGGATACACTTAATCAGTTTTCTTTTATTTGTGCGATCTTATATATCTATCAGCGCGAATTTCTCGAAAGCGCAAAGGCAGAAAATTCAACCACACTTGAGCCCGTTCGGTTTGCTAACCTACACTGGTGTAGTTTAACACTGTTGTGCATCTTGCCGGAATACGTTCATAAGTCTGCGTATAGTATACAGTGGCTGTTGTCTGCAGTCAGTTCGGTACAACGGACTCACCGGTTGGTTCGCAACAAGGCTTCCCATTGTAGGACACGGTATGCTGCGAATATGTGTAGTTTCCGGGACTTCCACTCGTTTCGTCTTGAAAGCATGAACAACGTAACGTGTGATTCGTAAACCAATCGAGGAATCGGGTGACTGCTGTTTGCAGCACTCAAATAATTAAATTAATCGAACAATTACCGCAACATGTGCTTTCCTCTCTCCAATTTTCATTCGTTTGGTTTTGTGTTTGTCGGCTGAAAGGAAGTAAAGCAAGCATCACCGTGTATATATAGTTTCAACGACCAAAGCTTCTTTCGTGGCAGCGACATTTGGTGCCGGCAACAAATATACGTAGTGAGAGATTATCAAAAAAGAAGGCGCGGTTTCTCATGTGTTCCCCTAAGACGACTGGAAGGTGAAAGCCATCATCTTGTCCACTAAATTGACCCTTCCCGGCTTCCGCTCCACCCGCGCTTTCTGCACGTCACATGGTGTTGAAAGTCCTCGGGGTTCGGCCAGGTCCACCCATTCGGATTAAGCGACGATTTCGTGCGATGACGTCTTCGTATGTCGTCGTGTTACGTGACGTCCATTCCGGTATGACGTCGCATGCAGTCGTCTGTGATCGCGTCACTGTTTTGGTTGGCGTCGCGGAGGGCCAGTTCTGTTTTCATGAGGCTTGCGCCGTATTAACAGAAAAAAAAAAAAAGATACGCATTCTTGTTCTATGGATTCACTCGAGCAGCAGGCAACTAAAACGGTATCACGAGTTGGGGGCGTGGCGTCCTGACGAGGGGGGGGGGGGGGGGGCGTAGATTGTTTCAGTGCCGTGCGCGGGTCTCTTTTTTTTTTTTTCCGCGGCCCGAGGGTTCCACCATTTTTGAAAGCGAGCAGGCAACCAAGCAACGGCGAGCTCTGGGGCTGCAC
Source organism: Rhipicephalus annulatus (assembly GCA_013436015.1). Classification (NCBI taxonomy): domain Eukaryota; kingdom Metazoa; phylum Arthropoda; class Arachnida; order Ixodida; family Ixodidae; genus Rhipicephalus; species Rhipicephalus annulatus. The sequence continues at coordinate 173,647 of WOVY01012870.1, read as the reverse complement.
ACCGTCCGTCGCCGCCGACGGATGATGGAGGGGCACCGCGCCGGTGTATGTATGTACAAACACTGGCGAGAGGTCCGCTATACGGAATGCACACGTGAAACGCTAGGCGTGTGCTTGCGGTATCGCTCTCTCCATCGCTGTGTGTGCGCACCCTCGCGTATTATTTGCATGGAAGGCGTGTGCACGCGTACGTCTTCGCCGGACGTCGTCTCTGCTGTAGTGCCACGGTACACGCCCTCTTGCGCATGCACGCGTCTTCGTCGCGTTCGTCTCGGCGACTCCGCCGCGCGCTTCCTGTTGGGTCGATACACACATTGTGCGGTGTCCCTCTCCCCCCCCCCCTTTCGACGTATACCTGCCCCGGTTTTAACAAGCCGCCCGTTTGTCTCTTTACTTTGTCTTCTTTTGTGTCGCTAGCAGGTGGAACGTGGTCACGAAGCTTCTTGTGAGGCTTACACGAATGCACACGCCATTGGGTGGTGTCCATGTGTCTATAGCGTTCTGCTTTCTTTTTCTACTCTGAAACTTTCGAGGGTTCAACCTCGCCTTCAGTTCTTCTGTGTGTCTCTTAGCTCCTTTTCACCTTTATGGTTGGTCTCGTTCCTCTTTTGTTCTTCTTTTACCTGGGCTGATACTGATGCTCTCGCACTGCGCTCTTTCTTGCTCTTCTTCAACCTCCTCCCCCGGGCTCACTGTTCTTTGCCGTGTACGTTCATTAGCGTCATCCCGGGTTTCACCTATTCCAATTTTTTGTACTGCTTACACAAGTTGGACCCACGCCGCAACCTCGAGAAGTATACTGCCAAACTTCCCCAAAACACCGCTGTTGACGTGTCACATTCAAATGCACGCACGTCATCCAACCGCGAGTTTTCTGCTCTTTGTTGCCCGATCCAGATTTGTCACACCCGGCGGCCAAAATGCGTTCTTAGAAACCTAAACGTTTCTGTCGGTTCCCCAATTCCTTTCTTTCCCAGCACGGGCACAAGCCAGCGCCCGAGCAATTACCGCCGCGACCAGTCTGGCCTCGGCTTGTGCGTCATTTCCAATTCCTCGCCATATATAACGCTGTACCGCCGGGGGCTCCGACCGAGGGCACGCTGACATCGACATACGGTCGGGCTGGGCGGAGGAACGCTTTCTCTCTGCATCACTCGTATCCAGCCCCCCGCACCATCGGCGCAGGTTGTGTTGAAAGTGCGGGAGCCGCCTTTGGGTCGCCGTGGAGGCGAGGTTATACTACAATGGCGTCGAAGCTATGAACGCCTGCTGAGCGTGCGAGGAAGCAGTTCCCGCGACGCATCATACGGCGGCGGCGCCATGATTTCCCCCTCTGTTCAAATGAGCTCCGCCCTGGCGCGCGTATGCGGCCAGATCTTTTATCCGCTGCAGCCTCTGCCCCTCTTTATTCTCCACCGCCCATTCTGCTTTGCTTCCCATGTGTGCGGCTGCTCTCATGCTACCCTATGTATGTCCACCACGAAGCGACGGGTCATATATTAGGGCATTCTTCTCAGTCTCATCTTGCGTGGCCTACCGGTGGTGTGACGATAGTTATAGCGCGAAAACAAAACGACGACACAGAGACAAGAAGGACACGAAAGACACTTCTTGTCTCTGTGTCGTCGTTTTGTTTTCGCGCTATAACTATCCTCATGCCATACCAACTGGCCCAAGCTGCCACACTACCGGTGGTGTTTGCTTCGCCTTGTCTCTACCCGTAGTCCATGTTCACCGCTATATCAGGGATAACCCCCCCCCCCCCCCCCGCCCTCCCCACTTGAACGCTTGTCGCCACAGTTTAGTCTTCTTCACTGCATGAAGAGCAAGAAACAGAGCGGTCTTTTCGTGCCTTTGCTATTTTCTCTTGTCGTCCCGACTCGCCACGAAGTGCCATGTCGAAAAGTTTATGTAGAGCCCGCTCTTTTGGATGTCGGGACGTTGTGTCTTGCACGGGGAGAACGTCCCAAGTAATTTCCGCTTAGCTTGACACTAGGCAAGTGATACGTGATCATTTGGTATACGCGACTGCGTCAATTGTAGCGCTGTGCTCTGCTGAGTGACTTCGTTCATCGCCGTACAAACGCTTGGAAGGGATGGACGGACAAATTAACGTCGCCACGCGCTGCGGCAGTAATTCCCGACACCCACGCACACAGTGTGTACGCAGTGAAAACAGCCTGCTCGGTTAAAACAATCGTGTAACGTCAAATTTTGTCTAGCCTGCATGTGGATCATGTAAACTGTGGGGATATGTTAGTGGAGGCATGTAAACTTGGTGTCGCGGGAGCGAAGCACCCTGACTGTAACAACACAACATAGACTTTCTTCTCGCGGGGAAGGAACTTTATTCTAGACTTTCCATCTATCATTGTGAGATTCCTTTGTGTGTGATATTGTCCTCGTCCGATATAAAGAACGTCGTCGTGTTATCAAGTTGTCTTGAGTGCGTCCCTTGACCTAGCTCCATTGGGTTAACTCCCCTTACTCACCACACTGTCGTACCATGGGCCCACTTTTGTTCTTTCTCAAATTAAAAAAAAAAGAAACATCAAGAAAAGAGAGGAGAGGGTGCGTGCGATGTCGGACAAATGTCGTTCTCAACCTGTTCGCTTGTTCACTTCCTTTTATAATTGTGGTCTAACAATGCCGAAAGTCCCGGAATGCACCGTCACAGTCGTACATTGCCAAGCGCCCGTTCTCTGCGTTAAATAGACACCACCCTACCGCAATGATATGTAGTCAGTTTATGATTTTAATTTATTCGGCGTAGATAGCAAATTTATTTTTTATTTCATTCGACGGTGAATATATAAAATAAAAGAAAAGTTCATTAGAAAAACAGAAAGCCGGCGAAACTTATTTTACATTTTTAATATTGAAGTTACGGATTTCAATGATTATTCGTGTATTGCGTGTCGTTTTGACAAGAGGATAAAGTTGTCTCGTTGAAACGGTCGCGGCAGGATTTTACTGTGCTCCTACTTCTGAAGGCTGCGGGATCGAATGACCGCCAGGGTCGTGGAGCAAGAGCAGTGACAGAACCAACAACAGCGGCATTTTATTCTCTCTTCTTTAACGTTTATTTTCATTCCAACTGAACTCAACCCCCTTGCCTATATTGTTATCTTCTTATATCTATAAAAAATATCTAATCATCTCAGATGATCCCTCGACCCATCACTAGAGTAGCCAATATTACTATGGAGAGCGATGCCAAGGAAAGTATTGTGATTGTTATTCGAAGTAAATGTAATGTAAATGTGAAGAAAGAAGAGTGGATGAAAAGATACTTTGTCCCTGGCAGGAACGGAACCTGCAACTTCGAATAGCACACCCAATGTTCCACCAACTGAGCTACAGCGGCGGCCATCCTTTCGTCCTCTTTATGGGGTATATACATATGTGCAGTCAGCGCACCAAGTAGCCATTGCGTCGAGTGTGGCACACTTTTTTTAGCCTGTTTGTGTCAAGTAGCACATGGATCTTATTGCGAGCTGGGAGTTGACTGTACCCTTGCTATGAATGAAGGAAAAAAAAAGCTTAAAATTAGGGGTTAGTTTTATTTGTTCTCAAACAAAAAAGAGAAATCCTTAAATTTAAACTTCCTTCCAAGAGTAGCCAGATCACACAGGTGTTGCGAAGGGCTTCCATATATGCATCGCCTTCCAGACAGTGCCACCCATCTAATATGGGTCGCCAGACGCCGTGTGTGCATACCGTGCACACGCTCAGTGAACGGCGATTCTCTCGCGCTTCACACTTGCTTTTTCTTTGTTTTTCGTTCGTCTACCTCTCAAACATTGTCGTTTTCCCGCTGCTCGGCAAACCCGTTCCCGCCCTCCTCGTTCATCCGATTTCGTTTCGCGCATCACCCGTCAGTGAAGAGCCTGGTGGGGGGGCGGGCCTGGCGCCAGACGTTGTCTGGTTCCAATAACGGTTCTTCTTCCTCTTTTTCATTACCCCCGAAAAAATGGGTGACCCCGAAAGCAGTAAAAACAACGAAAAGAAGAAACAGAACGATACGATGAGCCGCGCGTGCCACAGCCGCCGTCGCCCGTGTTTCTCGTGTGTGACGTGGGTGCTCCTTCTCCTCCTCTCCTTCTAGTATATATAGCAAAAATCGCTATCGCACGCGTTGAGATCTAGACGTGGACTCCTTGACCCTAGGACGATGTATACAAAAGAAGAAGAAAACCTAGTAAGGGTGAAAAGAGAAGGACGTGTCTTAGATTGAAGGATATTGCTGCTGCCGCTTCGCGTTTGACTACGCACCGTACCACCCTCTCCTGTTCACCCCGTTCGCTGTGAACCGGTCGCTCCATCAGTTCTTTCTTTATTGCATGGGCGGACGTCGCCCGGGCCGTGCAGATATATAAGCGTTCTCGGCGATATACGCACAGATAAGAGCGCGAGCATTGCCCAAGAAAAGAAGACGCCCTGACCGTGGTTTAAACAAGAAAGGACAAGACGACGACCACAAGAAGCGGTGACTCACGTCTGCCCTCCTCACGCCTTCGTCCGAAACCCACCTTCCCTCTCCTTCTCTACGTGTGTCCTGTTGTATGCAGGCATGCGGGCGCATATGTAGGAGATGGCCCACAGTGCAGATCGCGTTTGTGCAAAGCAGGATCCTGTCCAGTCCGAAGACGCGGAGCTCCCCCAATCCCTTCCCACCGCGTTGCTTGCTTGCGGGCACAGTGTAGCATTCCACGTGGAGGGGGGGAGGCACTGGTCAGACCTGTTCGGGTCCAGGGAACCATCCGAACAGCGATAACCGCACTTGCCCCGTACAGGGTTATGGCGCATACCGTAGCCGCTGTTGCATGGCTGAGACATCTGCGGCGCCGAAAAGAAGCTGCGTTGTCTCAAGTCTCCTTGGTTCGCACGCAGAAATGCGATGACTTCACGACGTTTATGGTCGTCGCGTAAATGATAATGTGCAGGTCGTTTGTGTATGCATGCCTGCTACAATATGAAGTTCACGGAATAGTAGGGGCACCAGTGCAGTTGCAAAAGAACACGAAGTTGGGCTAGCTAGTTGAAGTTCATTCTGTTATGGTTGAACTGCGCTAATACAAGCAAGGATGCAGACAAAGTGATTGATAATTTGATTTGATTGATATGTGTGGTTTAACGTCCCAAAACCAGCATATGATTATGAGAGACGCCGTAGTGGAGGGCTTCGGAAATTTCGACCACCTGGGGTTCTTTAACGTGCACCCAAATCTGAGCAGACAAAGTGGAAGACACCACGTGCGCAGACTCGCAACTAAAGGTTTGAGTGAAAGATGACATATGTACAGTGAGTTCGAAAACACAGCATGAGCTCATTGGCAAAAAAAATCGTTACGTGAACACTTCAATCCCTCAATCGCAATCTAGCTTGCACTCCGCAGTCAGCAAGCAGCCCCGGCGGATCTCTGACGCACCTATTGTTTTTTTTGTGTTTTTTTTTAGCCTCATAGCGCTTGTAAAGATCTCGTGTATTGCGGTTCCTATGACGATACAAAATCCTCGTTCTTTCCAGAAATGGGCGGCACGAGTTCTGAGTGTTGCATTTTCTCTGTGTCTTCGTATCAGTGCACTAAAACCATTACCGACCGAACGACTGTATTTTTATAGTTTTCTGCCATATACTGGCGCTGTAATCGCACTGTAGTGGGTGGGAAGGGCATTGCTGATGTGCTCGTTAATCCAGAACACCATACATGGTTGGTGTCCAGAGCGGCAACTTCGTTTCGGCTAAAGCAAGAAATGAAGCGCTTGCATCACGACCAAAGCCTCTATATAGCAACTGTTACTGTTGAGAGAATGTGATTATTTATCGCTACCACACGAGTTTGCCGTGAAATGCGAATTTCTTTTTTTTCTTTACAGCCGCAATTTCTCTGGCACATGTTTCAGTGAACAAAATGATCGACAGTAAGTTCTGCAAGAACTGTAGACACGGGTTAGAAAATTTTGAGGATATTTTGAGGACAGGGCGTAGGAGAGCCTCCCGCTAAGCATGCGGGAGTCTCGCCGTCGCGCTGTGCTCGGAGGCAGCTTTGCAGCTGCTGTGCCACTTGTCACGTGATCATGGAGAGTGGCGACGAGCATAGAGTTTCCCACAATACTCACTAGAGGGAACTCTGGCGCTAATGTATATGGGAGCTGCAACGCACGGCGCTTCAACGAGCATGGGAATGATGGGTAGTACATCGTACTTCTGGCCTGCCTTTGGCTCCGTGTGTGTTCGTGTGGCTTGGAGCTGTTTTCTTACGACACAAGTATTAGCAAATGTTTAGCGGTTGCGCTTCACCATTTTATTTTTTACGACTTACTTTCCAAATTGGCTCACGAAGTTCAAAAGGGTTCAATCTTTCTTTCAAAAAAAAAAAAACAGAAACACAGCAATAAAAGAAGCCGCAAGTACGATTCGCCGCCCGCAAGTATGAAGGCTAGGCAAATGTGCGTACTACCCATCATTCCCATGATCGCTGAACGATCGCAGCGCCAGAGTGCCCTCTAGTTAATTTTGGGAAACTCTATGGCGACGAGCTCTGGGCTGGGCGGAGCTTACCGCTGTTTACGAGCATGGGAAGGTGTATCGTTGGTGCGCACTGTCTTGAACCGGGTATGCAGGAGGACGCAAATGCCCTCTTCGTCTCTTCCTGTGCCCTTCATGGGTGTCGTATGCACACACGCGACTATACAGTGAGCTTGTAAATAATAAGGACGCGCTGCGTATAGTCGGCGCACAAAGGGACAAAAGGAAACGCGGAAGGTGACGCGAGCTGGAAGGCTGAAGGACCTCCAGCTCCCGTCAAAAGTCTGGCTCTCTTGTTGTGCATGTGCCCTTGGATCCTCCAAGCTCGTTGTCACTATAGCGCGATCCACCGTCTTTTCGTGAGATGCTCGCTCGCTGGCTTAGAAAATAATAGTAATTAATCAATGCTGACGTGATTAATTGTTTTTAGCCGTCCGCCCGGCCGAGAACATAAAATGAGAGCCTTATGTATGACTGCGCGCATGCGTTAATTAAACGTTTCATCACCGAGAAAACGCCAGGTCATTGTTCAGATAGAAGACAATAAATACTTGTATACGGGCTGTTCATCGTTTGCGTATACTTACATGCTTCTCTGGAAAGCTTCTTTTTTTTTATACAATGCTGCCCCGACTATCATGCAGTTGTAGTTCTCCGTTGTGTTACCTTCCTTAGTGCCCCTTATGTAGTAATGATTAAACGTTTGAAAGAGAAAGTCTGGAATGTATACACAGATGCAGATATAGGGTGCGCTCTGTCCTATCTGTCCTCTTTCTGAAACGTTTCCTGCGCTCTGAAAAAGTGTATTTCTTTCAAAAAAAAACCTCTTTACGACTACGGATGTATGTATTACGTTTGTGAAAAAATCCAGGTACATCGCAAGCAGTGGAAATGATGTATATCCTATAATAGTAGTCCGGCAGGGCGATTTCGAACATTTATGCAACGAACGCGCTAGTCAGCGCCGTTTTACTGATGTTCAAAGCGTTGCTTCGCGTTTTATGGCGTCACACCAATATAAAATTTTGCTCGTAAAGATTAGCCGGCTTAACATGAAAACTAGGAGGGGTCAGAGGCTTCGCGGCTTCTCCGATGTTTTTGACACAACGAGGCTTGCGTTCATCGCGTACAGCGGTTGATGAAGCCTCGGACCCAGAGCGAGCGCATGGATGTGCATGTCCCTATACAGCTGCTGCAGGGTTGTTGCTGGGACCGCTGTCGTCGAGAGACCACTCGATGACTCCGGCAGTGCATGAAGCGAAAGATAGCGTCGACACGAGGGTGTTGCGCGGTTGTTGTATAGAGTCAGTTTCATTAGCGCTATAGGGTTCGTTTGAGCGTTCATTTTCATCATTAATGCTCAAAGCGTGCAACGGTTATGAGTACTGTCGAAGATAATGCACACGGCGCTGACTTTCACCAACGTTTAACAGCCCTTCATACGTTCATTTTCATCCAGGTTTATATATAGGCTTCAGTTATGAAATGAATCAAACACATGCACAGCAAAACTCTTGTCGAGCTGTGTAGCTGTGTATGTTACATATATATACACGAAAGCGCTGAATGTCTCGTTGCACGAGCAGACGTCCGGGTCTGTCACCGCGTACTCGTCTTCGTGTCGGTTACCCGAAGAGCGCAGATCGCTTCGTTCATTCGGTATTCTCGTGGAATCTCGTTTTGTGGCAGAGACTAAGCGGTACCCACTCTTGCGACCCTTGCCGGTGCCTCAGTGCAGTGCAGGCAACAGAAAGCAAAAATAATGAAAGGGGTAACTGCTGTTTCCTGTTTCAAAGTAAACTGTAGACGACGCTTTAGGCTTAGCCGCACAATGAGTCTGCATATTTTTGAGGTTCGAAAGTACTTGCTGTTCCGAGAAGCCGTATAGGCGAGCTGCAGCGCTAGACTGATCGGCTCCTCTTACGTTATCGCCGGTTTGTGGACTCGCGCTGCACGCAAGTGTAGGAGCGAGCGGGAGACGCATTGCATGCGGCATATGTGGAACTTGATAGCCGCACGGTTGCTGGCCGTTCCACGGGATGTGCCGTCTCGCCCGACTCGGTATTCCTTTGTGCGCCGGCTGCGAAAGCTGTGCGGAATGAGACGTGCAGTATCACGCGCCATGCAGTCCATTCCCTTTTGTTCTTGGAGATGATATAGAATGATTGAGCCGCGGGGATCACGTGCGGTGGGAAAGCCGCATTAACGCGATCGTATTCGGAGACGCGGGAGATTGCCGGCACCTTCGAAGAGAGGGAACCTGTCCGATGAACCTTGCAGGGAAGAGTGCCGGATATGTAGTTGCGCGGCACGCACTGTATTCCGACCGGTATTCCTCCGTGCCGCCGAGCGCGAAGCCGTTGTCTGTTCGGTTTGCCCTAATGCACGCTTATTTCGTTACGCCCCTTGGTTTTCCTTTTACTTTCCATTTTTGCTTTCACGTTACGTTTATTTGGCGAACAGGTGTCCTTGCTGATGTGATAAAACGAACTAGTAGTAGTACGAAATTCATCTTGCTCTCTAGAATTTGAGTGTGTATTAAAATATTTGCTTGTGTTCGACGGCGCAACGTGTTAACAAGTTCGTTAATTGGGGAGATGTTCGGAGAGGTGGGGGGCATCGCTGCCCAGCGCGAGCATCACGTTTCATAACGTTATCGTGGAGTCAAAGTACTACTTGTTAAAGTCGCCAACTATCATTAAGAAAACGGGACGGATCGACCATTTCTAACCTTTTCTTGTCGGCCTTTGCAGATGCTTACTCGACCGTGGTATGAAGTAATCTCATATTGCTTATGGGAAGGCTGAGGCGAAGTTTTACGGAAACGAGGTCATCTCGATAACTCCTATTCAACTCCACTTGAAGCACCTACGATGAGTGTCCCGTAATAACTGAAATTTTTGTTCTTTTCCATTGTAATGATTGATATGTGGGGTTTAACGTCCCAAAACCACCATATGATTATGAGAGACGCCGTAGTGGAGGGCTCCGGAAATTTTGACCACCTGGGGTTCTTTAGCGTGCACCCGAATCTGAGCACACGGGCCTGCAACATTTCCGCCTCCATCGGAAATGCAGCCGCCGCAGCCGGGATTCGAACCAGCGACCTGCGGGTCAGTAGCCGAGTACTTTAGCCACTAGACCACCGTGGCGGGGTTCTTTTCCAGTGTAATATTTACTATTATATTTGTCTTCCCGGCGCTTTGTTTACATAATCCTGTATTTTTATATTGCTGTTCAACTATATTTCCGCCGTTCCCCTCTACGATGTACAAATGTACCCTGAGTTTCTGAAAAAAATATATATATTAATTTATTCAACTTGTCAAGCACGGGGATTTCATTCGCGTCGTGGTTTCGAAATTTCTGGCCGAGACTGAAGTACAGAGTGAGACGGGAACCAACGAGAGCCTCGTGATCCATCCGTATACGTCGTCGCCGCCGAGTTTCGTTCCAGCCGGTCCTCTTCCTATCGTCTACACTGCAAGGTTAGTGCGGCGCGTGTCCGTTTGGGGGGGGGGGGGGGGGTGTCGTCGCTTGACTCGCCGGCGGAAGTGATATAGCATATCGACAGGGCAAGATTCGATCCTATGTGCGGCTCGGAAAACAAGAACACGAGCTTTCTGTCGTCGATGTGGAAGAAGGGATGCGGGGAGAAGGGAGGGGAATGAGTGAGCGATCGAGGCGGGACTCGGGAGTTTTAGAAGTCGCGTAGAAGCTGTCGGTTCACAACTTGTCAACGCGACAGCCGGTGAGCGTTTGCCCGTTTCGGGAGCGGAAATGTGGTACGCGCCTTTTCCCCTCAAATTGCCGTTCGAGTCGTGTACTACGCCGTGATGGGGGAGAGGAGCGTGCGAAGCGCACCGTGAACGGTTCCGCATCTCAATCGACAGCGGCGATAAACGCCGGCGGCACTAGCATTAGCTAGGACAAGGAACCCCGTCTGGATTTCGGCCTGTGGCAGAAAGGCGCGCTGATGTGCGCTGAAAGGGCAGGCGGAGGGGATAGGCGGAAGTGTCTGTCGGCGGCGCGATCTTCTCGTCTCCTCACGCAAGTTATCGCCTGCAGGCTGTGTTGTATACAGTTCTATCGCGGTTGTGAAGTAAAAAAAAGAAAGTCCCGAAGACAGCTAGGAGTCAAGGAGGGACTATACGCTCCCAAACAACACTAGATCCCTGTGCGTGGAGTGTGGAGAAAGGAAATAAGGGTGGGTTTCCTCTCGCTGTTTACTCATGTCAGCTGAAGTGACGGGAAAACAGTGGGTTTGCTACTTTTTTTGTCTGTTATTATGCGAAGAATATAGATATATTTGCTCCGCACTCCCGATGATGTAGCTGCCGCCACTCGATTACAGATTTCTTTTTTTTTCTTAATTTTCTCTTCAAACAGGAAAATGAAGTGGTAGTTTCGTTTTTAATGAATATAGTAAGAAACAACGAAAGGAAAAGAAGGAGAGGAGGGAAGCATCTGGCAATTAATTGCTTACCCTCTGCTCTTTCAGACGCGCTGTCATGTTTGGAAAACGTGACGTGTCGGGGATGTGCTAGGCGTTCACCTTCGACAAAGACGTAGCCAGAAACATTTTTCAGGAAAAAAGGGGGAGAAGGGGGAGAGTGGGTCTACACGCCCCTTCCCTCTCACGTTGTAGTTTCGAACTCGCATGCGGCACACCGGTCGCATCGTCAGCCAGCTATGGTGACAACGTTGGACCTGCCAGTTTCGTTATGCCTTGCACAGCGCTTGGATAAGTGTCATCCGCTTAGAACTTTGCATACGAGATTACAAATTTACTTTTTTTTTGTATAGACAATAGGAAGGTATGGTTGGATGCCGCGAAGCGCAGCCTTGGTAGGTCTTTAGTAGCGAAAGAGAGAGAGGGGGGGGGTGCTCAAAATATCGAACGGACTCGGCTTTAGCGTTACCAATCGTTACCAATCGTTACCGTTATACCGTTACCAATCTGGTTTCATTTCAACGACAGTTTTCCTTGTAAGATTTCAGCGAGTCTCATTCGTTTCGGCGCATCAGCCACAGGTAGCGGAGCTGGGTGACTTGGAACGATCGACCCTCCTGCTCATTCCCTCTGCGCTCCTAACCACGTGTTGCCCGTTTCAGTAGCCGGCTTGCAGACCGCATCAACAGTACGTGGCTGCCTCCCCCGGAAGGCTTTATCGAAGGGCCGATCTCTCATGTGCCACCGTGCGCGCGGCGTGACTCACCACCTGTGTCGACCTCGATCGGGGCGCGAGTCACCCTCCGCCCATGAGTCACCCAGCGACGACGACTACGACCTTGCCCTCCCAATGTTGCCCGCTCAGTTCCGTCGAGATCGAAGCCGCCCCGGGAGCTCGCGTTCTTTGTTCAAGGCCTGTGACCTCTCTCCGAAGCCGTCGCATACTTTTCTCGGAGAGCAAGCGTCGTTGCTTCATTGTTCGAGGCCCCCTGCTCTTTCCGCCTGTCGTACGGCTCACTGCGCGCGAAAAGTGCTTTTCAACGAGACACGCGATCGCAGCAGCATCGACATCAGCAACGGGGAAAGCGCTCACTTTATTTGCGTATATTTGTCCGCCGTTAGAGTGCTTCAATGCTTGGCGTTGCTAACTTGCTCTTGCATTCTTTTGCTCTTGGCTTGTCAAGTGTCACCCCGCCTGCTCGATGCGTCTCGCGTAACGACAAAAAAAAAAAAAAGATAAGATGACCTCGGAGTAAGGAATGCATCGCTGCTCTATTCTGGGTACGCGTCTCTTTACAGGCTTGTTGCACATTGCTCACATGGCAGGAATTGCATCGGCCGCCTTTCCCGTAAACGCGCAGAAGGGGCCTTGAACGCACGAGCGAGAACAGGTCGCACACGGCGCTTGGATGAAAGTGGCGTTAGGCGGCCGGTCGCGCTTGTTCCCGAGAAAATTGCCGCGCCAACTCAACGCCTTTCTTTTTCTCTCTGTGTTCACGTGAGGCAGTAGGCAGTTACGAAACACATTCCGGGGTTAAGAAAAAGCGCGTAGAACAATCGTTCGTTGCAGCATCATGAAGAAAGAAATAGCAAGCAGCTCTACGTGTTTCGAGAGCAGAGTTCGCGTGTCTTATCGTCGAACACATGTTCTTCACGGAGCATTGATGTGGAAGATGCAGTGATCGAAGAACGAACGGGATTTCAGAAAAAAGTGTCCCGTTGCGGTACTGCGGAGCTGCTACCGTGTCAATAACAATAACGGAAAACTCGGGGTACAGCAACGTTCCGTATAGTTGAATAGCCTTATTAGCGAATCACCAAATGTCTAACGCGAAGTGCTTGTCCCCCCCTTCCCCTTCCCCCTCTGTTTCTACATTTCAACTGCACGGATCTGTTTATTTGTCCTATTCTTCACTGGTATCGTTTTATTGTGCTGCAAGAAACGTACAGTATAATTCTTCACGCCACGTAATCTCAACAGAGAGGCACCAGCTTAACTCGCTAAACAACTTCCATCCGCTTTCCCTCGTTTAATGGACGCCATTGAAGATGTGGGTAATGTGTCGTGACTCGGCTTTCATGCCAATGACTTCATGTTATCCTGCCACTGTACACTATGTGTCCTAATTGTTTTCTGGCGTGAACGTGGTACAATAGAAACTGTTAAGAGGTATGCACATAATGTACTGCTCAACGACCATCCATGTGTCTCTCGCCTTTTCTGTCATTTCAGCTGAAAAAGAAAAATATAAAGAAAGCTATACACGCGTGCACTTTTTAGACGGTCAATCGCCCCCACTCGTACGGTCTTCGTCCTCAATTGTTCGGCACAAAGCCCGATCGTAAATCTTGTTGCGCCATTGAACCGCAGACAAGACGTGGAGCATTGTTTAATAAGCCGTACGTCGGGAATGTCCCGGTCATCCACCGTGCAGCCCGTAGGGGTTGCTTCAATATTTGTTACCCCATCGGCCTGACCCATAGTGTTACATGTAAGTGACTGGAGGTGGCGGCACAGGCTCTCCGAGCAACCCAACCGAGCTTCCGCCGACACTGTTGCCTGCCTGGTCGTCGTGTTGGTCGTCCCCTGGAGAGGGTGAGATCAATACAGTGGTGCCCCGGTCGGCTCGAGCCATTAGTATCTAGCTTTCATGCCAATGACTTCCTATTCTCTTCCTTTCTCTTTCCATCCTTCTATTGGAACGGACAGTGCGTGTGCAGTTGCGCCCTCTGGCTCTGCGTGCCTCCTGTTCGCGGCGGGAGCCCGTTGTTCGTCGGGCGTCTCCTCCTCGCTTTTTGCACCGCCTATAGCTCGCCGAGCAAACTACGCCGGACACATCCTTCAATCCCAGCGACAGCGGGGAAGAGGGGGCAGATACGAAGTGCTGGGAAATCGTGATGCATCGCAGCTCAATGCGGCGCGCCCTCGCTACAACCAACCCCCGTCTCTTATTCTTCGGCCCTTTGTGTTTTCCTCGGCGGTGGTTCATTCCTCCAAAGCGCGCTTTAACTGTCACCGGCTGCTCATCCTTTCCGGCTCAATCGCTCAATTGTTTCTTTTGTGCGCCGTTTTGTCTTATCTTTTTTTCTCCTTCTCGCGATTTTAACTTGTCTTTCAAGCTTTATCATCGCTGTCGCCATGCGGCGCAGCCCTTTTCTCGCGCGATTATGATGCTGGGAAAGGAGATTGGTTATTTCGTCTTCGGAATGCTCCTGTATTGGTATGGCCGTTCTTTGTTTTCTTTCCCAACCTTTTGTGTGTACTCGTTGTTCACATCATCGTCATCTCAATTCTTAGGTGATCGGAGAGCGATACATTTTACGTTATTCATCTTTTTTTTTAGGGGGGGAGGGGGTTCTATAAATGTTGACAGCTAGAATCCCTTCGATGATTCTCGCGCGACTTCGTTTTCTCTAGCATACAAATGTGCACAAAAGCATGCTCGTGAAATGGAAAACATGAATAAGAAAAGGGAGAAAGCAAGTATTTTCTGTATTTTATTTTCTTTCACTGCGTGCGCTAATGTTTTCACCTTTTGTATCTGTTTTGGAGGAATATTAACACGCTCAAAGATAAAGTTCCGCAGCAGCTCATTCTCACTACTGTACAGCTTTATTTACTCGTCACTTCGGGAGTCGCTATGCGTTCCCGCTGTCCTCCTGCGACTGTCTCTCGTCTGTAGGACAACAATGTAATGCGGCGAAGAACGCTTCGCCTTGAAGTAGCGCAAGTCGTCTTTGCAGAGCTTTGGAAGCGTGTTGACAAGTTCTGGCACTCGCAGCGTTTCTGTGTATTACATGAATAGTTGCTCTAAGCGACGCATTTGGGTGTAATAGTTAACAGTGCTCTTCGCTTCTTTTGTATGGAGGGGGAGGGGGGCTGTGCTTGAATGTAATATCGTATGATCTGCCTCCTCACTAGTTATCCTTACCAACAAATGCCGCGCGCATTCGACGCTGCATTATGGTTGCATTAAACTCACGATGTGTGCCGTCACAGTGTGGCCTCAGTTCAGCACTTCAGCGTGCAGCCTTTGGATCTGCCGGAATTCTTTGGGAAGGGGGAGGGTAGAGGCTTAGATTATCCTATGAAGGTTCGTGCGTGTGTTTGTAAGGTTGCGCGTGTCACACATAAACATACAAAATGTGCGAAGATTTCAGGCGTGGGATCTCAAACCTTCAAGCCACACCCTTTCCAACCAACTGACTAAGTTCCCCGCAGCACTTGCTACATTCATACTTTTATTGCGGCTATGCGGGCAGCCCTCATTCCATCGGCACTCGGTTTCGACTCTCATCTTAGTTGATACGACTTTCGTCTGGACTGCATCAACGAGGAGCAGCAACCGCTTTATCGTTCGCGAGAGAGATCATAAAAGAGAGAGAGAAAAAAAAACAATGTTCTCAATGCCAACGAACGCGCTGGCGTGCACGCGCAAGAAAGCGGTGCCCGTGTATAGGCAATGCGGCATGGCATCGAGAGCTGCGTATAAACATCCATTCCATAGCAGCGAACGCTGCTACACCGCAAAGCCAATCCGAGCCAGTCCCGACGAAAGAGACGGTTCGAGAGGGGGGTAGCGGTAAACAGGGCTCTTAAACCGATCGGGGCGCAAACGATGGAGCACCCGGGCCGAAATCGGAGAGAGCTTAAGCCGGCTACGTCCGTCTCGCCGGTGGCGGCTCGCAATAGAGAAGAAGCGCGTATACCGAAACTGCGCCAGCTCTGTGGAAGCTGCTCCTCTTGCCTCCGCATCCCCCGGCCCCTCCTTTCCCGTGATAAACGTCATTGCCGCGCCCGTGTTTGTGCGGTACCTCGGTGTTCGCTCCCAACTTGGGCTGATGCTGCTGCGAGAGCACGTCGCTGACGTTGCTTCTTGTGCCGTGCTGGCCTCTTCGTAGCTCGGAGTGGCTCGGATCTGAGCTCTCTGACCAAGGGGTGGGGTGCGAAAAGAACGGGGGGCTGGAAGCGTGATACGAGGAAGGGTTAGAGTATACATGGCGAAGGCAGCGCTACGTGTGGACAATGGCGCGATGTTATTGTACGTGGGCGTGATGTACACTGCAGCGCTCGCTGCGCGCGGGGGAAGAATGCGCTGATGTGCACAGAGGCCTCTGCGTATATAGCGGAACTACTTAGACGAGGTTGAACAAGCGGGAACCTTTTGCCGTTCCGCCAACTAAACGAGCTAGCTGAATCACTGAACGCGCAGAGCTATCCCACTTGGTGCGTCCTTTCTTTTGACGCCCATGAATGCGATTATGCGACAAAGTAGTCAGTGCATTTACTCAGTTGCTGAAGTTGGAAGATTGGTTGATTGATTTGTGGGGTTTAAAACCACCATATGATTATGAGAGACGCCGTAGTGGAGGGCTCCGGAAATTTTGACCACCTGGGGTTCTTTAACGTGCACCCAAATCTGAGTACACGGGCCTACAACATTTCCGCCTCTATCGGAAATGCAGCCGCCACAGCCGGGATTCGATCCCGCGACCTGCGGGTCAGCAGCCGAGTACCTTAGCCACTAGACCACCGTGGTGAGGCGTGAGGTTGGAAGGCTGAGATTGCAACAGCGAGCAAATGGTGTAAAGAACTGCTACATTTTCTTCTTTTTATACATTGATAGAATTGCACGTGTATTGAGTGCGAGCGTTAGTTTACTGGAAACGTTGCCGATTTCTGTAATGAAGTGCGTGGGAAGTAATTTAATCTCTGTTAACGAAAGCGTCTAGCCCAGTACGGCACTCCGCCGTGCACGCGCGTATTATTCACTCACATAAATATGACGAGGCTGGAATCAAATTGGGTTGTAAGCGTGTGCGCAAAAGTCGTTTACTTAAAGTTAGCATGTTATTCGCGGGCTAACTTGCCCGGCCCATCCGGACACCCGTCTAGGAGCGTTCGTGTTTGCAGCCGTGGTCCGTCACAATCCCCTACTATCGCGCGTAGCTACGAAGCGGAGAAAGAAGCTGGAACGAAGAAAAGGGGAGAGATAAAGGAAGGAAGTTTTGACGCTGCAACGTAAATCTTATGAAGGCCGAACAGAGCGCGGGGATATACTCTGGGAAAGGAAAGAAGCGCGCGAAGTCGCGATAGTTGGATCGTCGGAAGGAGGAGGGCCGAACCGCAGCGTACTAACATGGCAGCGGCGGTGCAGCGATGCAGTGAAGCACACGGCCAGTGCGTGCACATACACTCAAGTAATGCTCGCGGATCCCCAGAGCGCTTTAGAAAATGCAGTGCGTAATGAGCAAAAGGAGCCGGTGAAAAAGTGGACGCGCATGGCGAGGCGTGAAGCGATAGATGAGTGCGCGGCAAGCACAGATGCCGCGAACAACGAGACCGAGCGGAAGGGATGGCGGCGCCGGAATAGTGAAAAACGACGAGCGCAGGAGAGGAGTGCGAGAGAGAGAGAGAGAGAGAAAAAAAATTGAGAAAAAAGAAAGAGTGGATAGAAGGAGGGAAGTCACGTGACGTCTCGCATGCGGTTTCCATGGCGACGTTTCCCCGGCGATCAGTGAACTCGCCCAAAGGTCAGGGCTAGTAGGAGCCGTCCGCCAATGCCACCATACCGCTGCGCCTTCCTCCCGCTGCTCCTCGCGTTCCCATAGCAACAGCTTGGGGCTGTGGTCACGTGCCACTCCCGGCTGTTACCCCTTTCCTTTACTCTCTCTTGCTTTGCCAGTTCTGCTTAGCGCGCATGCTCGGATGCCGTCAGCAGGCTTTGTGGTGCGCTGTCGTGCGGTTTTCAAAAGTGCGATTGTCATTACTTCGATGTCGTTGATACTTCCGTGATTTATTTGCGTCGCACGGCTCTGACCAAGCGTGGCAATGCTGACATGAAACTGAGAAAGTGGGACAGCTACATGTGTTTGGCTGTTATTTATATTTTTATGTTAATGCTTAATCACCTCAAACTTTCCTGGAGGGGAGGGGGGGGCAGAAAAATACTTAGACTGTCCTGTTGTGCCGCGTAATGCCCTTGACAATCCAGAGCACTAAAATAGAGGTGGCACACTGCCTCACCTGTACATATGCAACTTCACTCTAGTACAGGGGCATAGGCAGAAATGTTAGGGGGACGAAGGGCAACTCTTTCGTTTTGAGTGGGGGCAGGCAGATGTGGTGGAGTGCAATTATGTGCTCTTTATGACGTTGGCAAAAAAATTTCTGAGGGAATGGACGCAGCCCAGTGTGCCACCCTTTGGCTAAACCACCGTTCTAGCACCCACCTCGTTTTAAAATACTTCGCACCGGATAGAGTAATTCATTATGAAAAAATCATGCTCATTGTTAAAATGACGTCATAGAAAATATAAACATGGGAAAAAAAAGGTATCTTTATATAGTTATCATTTGTAGGCACATAAGAGACAGTAGCATATTTGCATGTGAATGGAGCTTAATTTCACATATTATTGCATGCATGAATGGGTCAATTTATTTTGCCACTTAGTTCGTTGTGAAAGTTTTCTCATTTCCAAATGAAAAATGCAAAGTCATCTTTGAGGCAGCCTCTTCTGCAAGTGGATGACTGGCGTTTGTTGGCCACTGTGTGGGCCATTTGCGATCTCACGACCACTCACCAGGCACTCTTTGTTTTGCTCTTGTTTCAGTCGTGCTGGTGACGGGAGCCACAGGCTATGTTGGCTCTCACATTGTGAAGCTGCTGTTGGAGGAAGGTGAGCTACGTGTCCGGGCCACGGTGCGCAACCTCGAGCAGGAGGACAAGACCAAGTTCCTGCATGAGTTGGTGCCTGATGCCAAGCACCCCATCGAGCTGGTACAGGCAGACCTTCTCAAGGAGGACACTTGGAAAGAGTTGAGTACATGTGGCTACCTTTCTCTACTCTGCACACATTTATTTATCTTTATTGTCTACAAGTACAGTCTAACTCTTGTATAGTGACTTAATGAACTAAACAAGTGTAAGATGTTTCTTTTCAGTATCAGCATGCAATATAAGCCTACAGCAAACATAAGATACACTCACACATCATTATAATGTAGTAGCATCTTATATGAATATATATGTTTGTTATATCCAAAAATTTGTTATTAAGGTGTATTCCTCACACTGTATTCATCGAAAGACTATTGTTAACTTACTTTAGTGTAACAGGCATTTCGTCTTGTTCTTCTTTGTTATCTTCAACTTCAAAAATCTTCAACTCATCCCATAGCTTTATATCAACAGCAGTGTAGGTGTCCCGAAATTGCTGGTTTTTCTAGGTAGTGAATTGCGTACACGACTGATAGCCTTACAAGTTTCATGTTTTTTCATGTAGTGCCGTGAAAGACTGCACCTATGTGGTGCATGTGGCTGCCCCAACACCACACTCCTCACTGTCCAAGGACAATGATCTGCTCAAGCTGGCCGTTGATGGCACCAAGGCTGTGCTGCAGGCTTGCGCTGACTCGGGCACTGTCAAGAGGGTTGTCCTCACCAGCTCCATCAGTGCCGTCTTTGGTAGGTTACCTTAAGAGAAATGAGCACCTACTTTTTAAGTTTAGTTGCTCTTGTTTACTTTTCACAGGTAAAAGAATGAGATTCAGCTGATATAAAACTTGGGAAATACTCATCAGATGTTCAGTTCACCTATTAAAGCTTGTCTTGAAGTTCTCAACCCTAGGTCATCATCACTACTATGATATTATGACACAGAAAAGTTTTCCGATGTTTTCCGATGCAGCAAGGCAGCATATTATATGACAATATTTGAGCAGTTAAAAAAACGAATGTATCAGGGGTTCATTCTCTGTTAGGCACAATATAATTAAACTAACAAAAAATGAAGCCAGAAGAGGTACAGGGGATGCTCATTGTGGATTATAACTGTAGTGTAATAATTATAACATAAGTGGAAAGGAATTAGAGCAGATAAAGAACCAGCTTCCCAATAGTATGGACTGAACCTACACCTTCGGATAACGCGTCCAATGCTTCATCATCACTACTATGACATTATGACACAGAAAAGTTTTCCGATGTTAAGTAGCAGCAAGGCAGCATACTATATGACAATATTCGAGCAGTTAAAAAAAGGAATGTATCAGGGGTTCATTCTCTATTAGGCACAGTATAATTAAACCAACAAAAAATGAAGCCAGAAGAGGTACAGGGGACGCTCATTGTGGATTATAACTGTAGTGTAATAATTATAACATAAGTGGAAAGGAATTAGAGCAGATAAAGAACCAGCTTCCCAATAGTATGGACTGAACCTACACCTTCGGATAACGCGTCCGATGCTTCATCATCACTACTATGACATTTATGACACAGAAAAGTTTTCCGATGTTAAGTAGCAGCAAGGCAGCATACTATATGACAATATTCGAGCAGTTAAAAAAAGGAATGTATCAGGGGTTCATTCTCTGTTAGGCACAATATAGTTAAACCAACAAAAAATGAAGCCAAAAGAGGTACAGGGGACACTCATTGTGAATTATAACTGTAGTGTAATAATTATAACATAAGTGGAAAGGAATTAGAGCAGATAAAGAACCAGCTTCCCAATAGTATGGACTGAACCTACACCTTTGGATAACGCGTCCGATGCTTCATCATCACTACTATGACATTATGACACAGAAAAGTTTTCCGATGTTAAGTATCAGCAAGGCAGCATACTATATGACAATATTTGAGCAGTTAAAAAAAGGAATGTATCAGGGGTTCATTCTCTGTTAGGCACAATATAGTTAAACCAACAAAAAATGAAGCCAAAAGAGGTACAGGGGACACTCATTGTGGATTATAACTGTAGTGTAATAATTATAACATAAGTGGAAAGGAATTAGAGCAGATAAAGAACCAGCTTCCCAATAGTATGGACTGTTGCGAACGACGGGCCGATCCCGCCGAAGCCACCACTGTTGCGAAGCCACCTCCGAAATCCCACCGCTGCCACCACTGTTGCGTAGCGTAGGTTTATCAGCTCGCGACTGCTTCTGCGCAGAGCTGATAAGACGAGCGGACGAGACGACGGTGAGTTAAACAAGGTTTATGTACAGCATATATACAGAGGCGTTACAATTTCGGCACTGGGGCCGACAGAGACTCGAAGAGCCGAGCTCTCCTCTCTAACACATAGGTCAGCCCTTCGCCTAAGACCGCTGATCGCGACACGCCGCAGGGCTTCTTTTATTTGCACCGGGTCCAACCAAAATGTCCAATCAGAAGCGCCGCTGGTCGTCAGGGCAGATTCCTCCAATGGGGGGGCCGCCGCGCCATGCGTCAGACCACCAGACACGAGAACGCCGGCTCGCTGTCACGTGCGCAGATGACTCAATGCACGTGGGCCAGAGACGCGCCGCGCGTGTTTACTCCGTTCGCGCCAGGCAGACTGCGGGCAGGCCTTGACCCAGATTGCCTTTTTCAGAGGCACGGCCGTTTGACGAGGACTCGCTGGCATAACAGCACCCCCGCCGCCAGACAATGCACCGGAAAGACGAGCTGCTTCCACGGGGCTCGGATGTCAGGTGCGCTCGTTCACCAGGTCCCTCCAGGTTCGCCTCCAGGGCCATAGGGAGAATACAGCTCCAAACTGTTCCGGGAACACATCCCATTTTTGACGACGGATCCCAGCTCCACTGGCTTGTCGCCACAACTTGTCGACCAGCTTCACTCGTCTCTTCTGACCATCTTCGGTTTCAGCACTTGTCGATGGTTCTGCAACTTGCTAAGAACGGTTCGACAACAGACAACACACGACACACGCAAGTGCCCTCGGTCACCCGACAGAACACCAGACAAAGTATAGTACAACATATACCTATCTACGTGTCTATCGGAATTTTGTTCCCTCTACATCAAGAGGCACATGTGGGACACAAGACTCTTAAAATGACAACTCAAATTTTTTTTTTTCACGTACAACAACGTAACGAATTAGAATACCACAAAGTTGGCCCCTTGAGATCACTCTGAACGAGAGCGCTCAGCCCAGGTCGTGATGAGGTCAAAATTTTGCCCCGAATCGCCAGCGAGAAACCGAAAGGTTGAGAAGGTACTAGCTGGAACGCACTGCTCAATGCACCTGCCTTAGCGTTTACCTTTCCCTTTTTTTTTCTTTAGCGAACGTCAAAGTTGCGCTGTGGAGCAACATGCTCCACTTCAGTAACCGGCCACTTTTAGGCGACGATACCTATGCGGCACCAAGAGCGGCTCACACTTTCGACGTTGCACAGGGGAACAACGATACGGCTTGCTACGGATTGACTCCTCACCGCTTAGCTCGATATCGTGTTCGATCACCCTCATGTTTCCGGGGTGGTCCGAAAACACGTCTTCAAACTCGGAACCAATCTTTCTGAGGTCCTCGTTCTCAGGTCCTCCTTCACTTAAGCTAGGCTCTAGGTTTATCTGCTCCCGGATTACTTTCGATCCCCCTTCGGTTACCTCACTAGAACTCAAATTTTCTGCTTCCTCTTCCACTGAAGCATTCAACAGCAGATTTACGACCGCTTAATGTTGAACGTATGGTTTCATCAAGTTGTAAATTTTGTCCGGCCGCCTTCCTAATTTCACTTCATAATTTGAATCGCAAGGCTTCGATAATACGTTGGCGGGCCCTTCCCAATCAACCTCAAGCTTGTTCCTTTTGGATGGCTGCAGCAGCATTACCTGATTATCAACTTCAAAAGCGCGCTTCTTCCCCGATTTCTCGTAGTGCTCCTTCGACAGCACTTTTGCCGCGTTTTTCTGGCTTTCCACTAGCGCTTCAATTTGGCTTTCCACTAGCGCTTCAATTTGGCTTTCCACTAGCGCTTCAATTTGGCTTTCCACTAGCGCTTCAATCGAGAGATCCTCACGCTGCTCTCGAATGAGCGTCTCTCGATCAACTCTCGGCAGCTCGCTCCAACTTTCCGCTACAGGCGAGAGCGTTGCAACCCTCTCGCTCTGACTCAATGGCGCCACGTCGTCTCCCCCAGCGCATACCGCGCCGGCCGTGTCGGCGACGGGCCGCTCGCGTGACTGCTCACATGACTCATGCGGAAACTTTCCTTTCTGGGGTTCCGTCGACCCGCCGACAAGGTCACTTGAGAGTTCACCGCATGGAACCAGGTCCAGCTTCCGCGAAAGCTTTCGCGCTTGCGATCGCGTGAGAGCCATGCACGCTAAGTTGGGGAAGAATGATTTGCCCTGCTCTTTGAGAAGCTGCTCCGAGTTGTTGGAGAAAAGATAAGGAAAACGATCATTTAGCGCGGCAGACACAGCCGCTTCGGTGCAAAGCTTACCGAACGGGCCTTCAATGACAACCGTGGCGATTGGTAAGCGAACACTCTGCTCCTCGGCGACTTGCCTGATCCACGCGCATTCTCCTGTGAAATCATCCGGAGACACCAATGAAGGATGGACAACATCCATGGTTGCCGCTGAGTCTCTAA
This sequence comes from Rhipicephalus annulatus, assembly GCA_013436015.1. Classification (NCBI taxonomy): domain Eukaryota; kingdom Metazoa; phylum Arthropoda; class Arachnida; order Ixodida; family Ixodidae; genus Rhipicephalus; species Rhipicephalus annulatus. The sequence goes on along the minus strand of WOVY01012870.1, from coordinate 150,268 downwards.
GCGCTCGGCACGTTTTCTTATTTACTTTAATTTCTTGGAGATACGGCTCCAACAACCGCATGTTTTTTTCTGATTCTCGGATTGTTGCGAAGGCAAATTTTTCCTGACAGTTTCTCGCGATGTGCCCTTCCTTTTTACAGTTGTAGCAGATTAGCGGCTTCCGTTTGTTTTCCGATTCAAATGCCTGTGTGGTGGAAACCTCACTCGATTTCTCCGCTTCTGTTTGCCCTTCCCCTACACTGTCCTTCGTAAGAGACGGTTCCTTCTTGAAATTACGGTGCGGAGCGGGTTTCCGTTGATCAGGTTTCCTTGAAAAGCCCTCTTTCTTTTCATCCTTTTCAACGCGCACTGCCCTGCTATGCAACTTTCGGCGAGTATAATACTCCTCAGCTAACTCAGCTGCCTTATTTAACTGTACTTCCCCAAGTCTGTCCTGCAGCCAAAGTCTGACCTCCTCCTCGATGCAGCGGTAGAATTGCTCCAATGCAACGCATTCCACCACTTTATCGCGGTCGTCATAAACACCTTCGCCCTTGAGCCATTCAATCAAATCGGCTTTAAGACGAAACGCGAAGTCAACGTGTGACTCATTCCCCTTTTTAGCATACCGGAACCTTTGCCTGAAAGCCTCGGGCGACAACTTATAACGTCTCAAGAGCACTTCTTTAACCTCGTCATAGCTCTCAAACGCTTCCCTCGATAAGCAAGTTATCGCGTCGGACACTTCGCCGGGAAGAAGAGCTAGCAGGTTCCGCGCCCAAAGAGACCGCTCCAAAGCGTTTCGCTCACAGACGTGTTCAAACTTGACGAGATATTTCGCCATATCCTCGCCTACTACGAACGGTGGCAATTGGTCCCTGATTCTAAAACCGCTGACCTGAACTGTTGGAGAAGCTACGCTAGGCGCCTGCGAACACTGTAGGATTGCCAATTCTAGTCGTTTCATCTCAAGGCGCTCCTGTCTCTCGGCCTCCTCGCGCTCGCGACGTTCACGCCTTTCAGCTTCCTCGCGAGCTTCGCGCCTTTCAGCTTCTTCGCGAGCTTCGCGCCTTTCAGCTTCTTCGCGAGCTTCTACTTCTCGCCTTTCAGCCTCCTCACGGCGTGCTTTAATATCCACCCAGGCCTCATCGACTTCCTCAGCCGACACTCCCTCATCCTTCATGATCTCAAGGATCGCTTGCTTTCGTTTCGCACGGCCTAAAGTAATGCCGAGTTCCTCACAAATTTCGATGAGTTCCTTCACTTTAAGGTTCTCCATCGTTCACACTAGCCTCTTGCTGTTTGCCCCTGTTAACAATTTACTTGCCGTACCCACTATAAGCCTACTAGCAAGACGCGCAAGCAATTTTTCACACTCCCGTGTTTACCCCCTCCGCATTAACTTTGGTTTCAAAGCAGCTTGAAACGATCAAAGCTCACTACAATGCTTCACACAGCCCTTCTCTAAACTACTACAACCTGAGCTAGAGTAGTCTGGTGAACTGAGGGGAAAACATCAGGCACTCACCGCATCGATGTCGCTGACGCCGGCCGATCCCGCAGCTGCCAACCACTGTTGGGAAACTGCCTCCGATGCCACCGCTGACCTCCACTGTTGAGAACGACGGGCCGATCCCGCCGAAGCCACCACTGTTGCGAAGTGGACCGATCCCACCGCTGCCACCACTGTTGCGAACGACGGGCCGATCCCGCCGAAGCCACCACTGTTGCGAAGCCACCTCCGAAATCCCACCGCTGCCACCACTGTTGCGTAGCGTAGGTTTATCAGCTCGCGACTGCTTCTGCGCAGAGCTGATAAGACGAGCGGACGAGACGACGGTGAGTTAAACAAGGTTTATGTACAGCATATATACAGAGGCGTTACAATTTCGGCACTGGGGCCGACAGAGACTCGAAGAGCCGAGCTCTCCTCTCTAACACATAGGTCAGCCCTTCGCCTAAGACCGCTGATCGCGACACGCCGCAGGGCTTCTTTTATTTGCACCGGGTCCAACCAAAATGTCCAATCAGAAGCGCCGCTGGTCGTCAGGGCAGATTCCTCCAATGGGGGGCCGCCGCGCCATGCGTCAGACCACCAGACACGAGAACGCCGGCTCGCTGTCACGTGCGCAGATGACTCAATGCACGTGGGCCAGAGACGCGCCGCGCGTGTTTACTCCGTTCGCGCCAGGCAGACTGCGGGCAGGCCTTGACCCAGATTGCCTTTTTCAGAGGCACGGCCGTTTGACGAGGACTCGCTGGCATAACAGCACTGAACCTACACCTTCGGATAACGCGTCCGATGCTTTATCATTGTCTGTTGCTTTAATTATGTAATGCTCGCTCAATGAAATTAAGCAAGAGCTGCCTGCAAGTTTCTTCTGACTATGCTTGGTGAATGGAAGTCGCAGTGATTGAAGTGACACACATACATATAAATAATGAGTCTGTGCTTGCATGTGTATGTGTTTGTTTCAGTTTTCTCACTATAAAAAGATCGACATATTGAAAATGTCTGCTTTAAGACACTTGCTTTAGAACTAAATCTTGTGTTACAGTTATATACTATACGCTCTGTTATCTATGACAAGAGAAACAGAAGTAAAGAAGCTTGTGCAGCTTGCAGCTCGTACTGCAACAAATTTTATTTTAGTTCAGTTTCAGATGTCACCACACAAAGAATCCGTGAGTTATGTAGAGATTATCATATTGCAGTTAAACCCCTTTGTAAGAGGCATGCTCTCGGCTGTAGTCTTTTATATGAGATGTCTCTGATAAACAGGGCACCTCGTATGCATTTTATTATAGGCCCGTATTTTACTGTAGGCCCACTGACATCTCATGCACCCACTTGTCTCTTACATCAGTGTCTCTTATAAAGGGAGTCAACTGCACAATGATTGGGTCATTTGGGATGTTATTATAGAGGCATAACTAAGAAACTGAATACGTAGTAATAGAGAGCACTATGTGGTGCAGTGCAACACTAGGTGAGGCAGGAACGTATGCTAAAAGAAGCAAAGAAATTACAGCTCACTGCAATTTCTGGCTCTTTGAGAACTCTATTGAAGTGCTTGGTAAATTAGGTGAACAAGGCAAGGTTAGGGCTAAAAAGCGGCAATCATTCGCTTTCAGTCGTACCAAAGTACTTAGATGTCACTGATCTGTTATCACTTGTCAATGACTACTTAAGAAAGGGTGTCGATGGACATAGTCTGTAAATTTCCTTTATCAACATTGCAGATCAGTCCCAGCCAGCGAGTGCCCTGAATGAGCGTGAAGGCAAACCATTCACAGAAGCTGACTGGAGCAATGCTGAGTCTGCAACCCTGGATGCCTACGGAAAGGCTAAGACCCTCCAGGAGAAGGCTGCATGGGACTTTGTCAAGGAGCTGCCAGGTAAATTTGTTATTTGAACATTCAGCGCATATGCTTCTTCTCTAAATGTAAAGCTGCTAGCATCTTTTTGCTGCACCCTCTGCTTCACAGCATCACACAATTTCTAACGTTTCTTGCTTTAGTACTCAGAACATTAGTAATGAGCGAATGGTTGTTTCATTACACTACGTGAAAGAAGAAGGAGATCAGAGAAATTACTGCTCGCCATGCTCTAACTAGCCTCAGCTCCCACTACCTAAATGGGGCATTGAACACATAACTTTCACTAACGTGCTTAAATAGACTCTCATTACACGAAACCTGAAGGGACCGGAAAATTATGTTCCTTTTAACAGATGTTCCACTTACTTAGAGATGAACAAGAATGCAGATTACATGAACAAAGCCAATCTAGCCGAAAACACCTGTTCCATTTAAGCAGCAGTTCCATTTAACAGATTTTCATTTACTGAGAGTCTACTGTATAGGAAATGCTCACATAGCTTCAACTGCCCTCATCAATTTTCACTACCAAGCTTTAAGATTATGAACCAACTTGCCCAGCAACGCATTCTTTTACACAGTCACATTATTCACATTGCAGAAGAGAAGAAGTTTGAGCTGGTAGTCATTAACCCTGGACTCTGCATTGGACCTCTGCTGCAGAAGACAACCCATGGTGTGCCCACTAGCGTGCTGGTAAGAGTTGAATAATAAATGTGATGTAAAAGACCGAAATGGTAGAATAGTAACCACCCTACCTTTCTATTATATCGAAGAATATAATACAGTCGAACCCCACTACAACGAAACTGACGGGGTGCGAAAAAAATTTCGTTTAAGCGAAAATTTCGTTTTAGTGAAATCGAAAAAATATAGCTGATCTGAGCTAGCAAAACAAAGGAACGTTTATTCTCATAATCAAAAAGTGTCCACTGCTTCGTATTCTTTCCCAGCAGCGTCTCGTGATTCTCACCCATGCATAGCCAGGCCATGGTGAAAAGCACGCTGAAACAACGCCTAAAACCACCTTCATGAACAAACCAAACAGTTGAAATAACACGTTAACACCAGCAGCTGTCCGCCGTCAGCGTGTATTCGACAACTCCGAGATGGAGGCAGGGTATCATGAATCGACAACTTCCACGCCGTCCTTATCATCTATCACTCACGGCTAGCGGATTTTGTTGATAACGCGGACAAACAGCTGCTCTGATTAGTTGCCATACTGGCCAAGTGCGAACATAATCATAAGCATCGGAAAAGGCATTGTTCCGTGGTTGCACCCAGCAGCTGCATGAAGGAAACAAGGAACTGTGCGACTAAGCTTCAGCTTTGGATCGTCTGGGGCCCAAAAGCAAGCCAGTGGCAAAAAAGCTAGTCAGTGGCAAAAGCAGGGCAGTCTCATTGCCATTGCTATCGAGCAATGGGGGCGCCCATGTTTGCTGATGAACAGCGGCGGTTTCTGTTTTAGACTTTGTTGACGCATTTTCAGGCTATGAATATGCATCGAAATAGTAAAGATTGGGTTTAGTGCATAGCAATAAGTATCTGAGCCTGGCATTGCATCATGAAATTTCGTTGAAGCGGGACGACAGAAGAAAAAGCGTTCATTGTGGCGACAATACTTATGCATTGACTCCTATAGAATGCTGACAGTAAATCGTGAATTTTTTGTTGTAGCGGAAATTTCATTGAAGCAGCGTTCATTGTAGCGAAGTTCGACTGTACATTAAGTCTGAATTTTTCAAGTCATGTCACAATGGGAAAAGTACTTTTGCAAAGAGAACATTAAAAGTAAAAAAATGTTTCCATGTTTCATGCAAATGAAGCTCATATGAATATTTTTTGGAGACGTTTCAAGCCAAGTAGAATAAAGTAGGAAAATAAATAAAATTGCTACCTATGTATCGTTTTCAGCCGAAAATCGCGGTAAGGAAAGGGTTCATTTTTGATATTACCGTATTTACTCGATTCTACCGCGCCCTCGATTGTAACGCGCACCCGATTTTCACCGCGAGAAAAAAAAACAAAACGTAAGACATCGATTGCACCGCGCACCCATTTTTCTCCCTGGCCCGCACGATCACACCGCTCAAAAAAACGACTCCTTTCGGGATCGTCTTCCAATTAAATATGAGGTACGGGCGAATCTTGTGCCCATCTGACGTGTAACAGAGCATTGCCGTCACTGTAGTTTTACCGTGGACCGATGTCAGCACGCGAACTTGCTTCGCCTCCTTCTTCTCGACGGTTGTGGTGCCACGCATGTCGAAGTAAAGAGACATCTGATTGGCATTCCCGATTTGCCCAAGCAGGTAGCCGTTGTTGCGCCGCAAGTTTAGGACGAACCTCTGAAAACTGTGAAGCTTTTCATCGTACTCCTCGGCAAAACATTTCGCATATGCATGTTCCCCTTCGGAGGGAAAAGCCTTTCCTCTTGATAAAGTTAGTTAGCCAGCATTTGCTCGCTTTAAACTGGCTCCGCATTAGACATTTTTCTAAGACTAATTGCATAGCCCGCACTTGGAGCAGTTTTGTCGTCACGGGCCGCTGTGCCGCTCGCTGCTCAAGCACATACTACCGCTTTGCCGATGGCAATAGATTGACCGTAATTTTTTTGTTCGTACTCGATTCTAACGTGCATGCGATTTATGAACTCGCTTAACCAGAAAAAAGGTGCACGATAGATTGGAGTATACTTGGTTCATGGACCCAAACCTAAGGCATAACTGCCAGCACGTGTTTTGTGAGCACGAGGGTTTTGGCACAAGACTGGGTGTTTTGTTACAGAACTGAAGTTTGGTGTTCATTTCCTTTAAAAATCAGCTTCTCTCTAGAAATTCAATGAAGGTGGAGCTTCGAAGCAGTACGGTGCCAGTGTTGAAAATTGCCTAATGTTCCTTTCTAAAGGGGTCGTGAAGATGTGTGACAAAACATTTTTCATCTGCCAAAGTTGTCACATGTGTCAATGTTACTGATAGCATGTTGTACATTAAAAGGCAGACAGGCATAGGGAGAAACAAAATTCAGCAGATCCCACATACCTTGGGAATCGAAAAATGATGTTATGCAAAGCATGCAGGAGGAAGGTGACTGTGCTGTAACTTTTTCATTGAACGAAACGTTACGAAGGGGTGCTAAAAATAGGTACAAAAACACAAACGAAGATGCGTTGAACATATGTAATGTTTACTGAGTTGGATAGCCTGCACTGTAAGCACAATTGATGTTTCATGAACGTAAAGGTCTATTTCAAAATTCAGGGATCCTTAAGCTTCGCCTTTAAGAGTTGAACGCAGTACGTAGCTATATCCTGTGCCTAGTGCGTACCAAGTTTAAAGTGGCTTGTGTCGGTGAAGCTTTCACACACGGCTGCATTTTGTGTAATGGGTAGCATGCCTTAAACCAGGGGCGATTGTGCACATGAACTTTTTTCAAGGTTGCCATGCACTCAAGAGAAAAGGCACAGTAATGGCTATGCCTTTTGTAGTGGCTGGCCCGCTTTAAACTATGAAGTCATGATAATCACATGCTCTGACGCTGGATGGCAATGCACGCTTGTACCACACATTATTACAGTGATATTACATGTTTCATTGTGAAGCATGTATACAGGATGTATTTGTAAAGCGTGCATTACTTTCGGTCACGCACAAGATGATGATTTTTTGCTTACAACCAGTGACGTTGGCACTGACACTGACGCCGACGTCAAAATTTTTGTGAAACGAGCTCTTTAAAGCTATCGCGTTAAAAGTTGTCCAGAGACCGGGCGTGGTTTAAAGCTATCGCGTTAAAAGTTGTCCAGAGACCGAGCGTGGTTCTGTTGTAAAATACTTGATTGCCACGCAGAATGCTTGGGTTCGATTTCTGCTGGGACCCTGAAATTTATTCTTTGCATTCGTTGGGTCTGTGCTGCCGATATCAGCTGTTTATTAATGCTTATGCGTTTAAATTACCCATGTGTGTTTTCGGTGTTCCTTTATACATACAAACTGTTAGATCACCTGTGGCACATACCTGCAGGCAGGTATGTACCACACATCTGGCAGAAAGGGTTTGATGATGAATGAGACAAGATTGTGACATTATTAAGGTCAAGACCAGTGGGTCATATTCGTCAAACCATCTTACCCTCCCATACTAATTTTGGTTTACCCCATGTTTGAGGGATGATCACGAGAACACCCACATGTAGATGGCTAAATATGTAGACAGACAGACAGACAGACAGACAGACAGACAGACAGACAGACAGACAGACAGACAGACAGACACAGACAAATATATAGATAGAGAAATAGATGCTCGAAGCACCTGCAGTACGCAAAGAAATGATTTAAAAACAGCTATATTATTGCTGCAGCGAGCTGTTGCACTTTTGGAAATTGATTTGAAGAATGATATGATATTTTTATGTGTTTTGAGCAATGCATTTATGTTTTTCCATGTATGTGCAGCTGATCAAGCGCTTTATGGACCGATCGATACCGCTGGTGCCTCCAGCATCATTGAGTGTGGTTGATGTTCGTGACGTGGCACGGGCACACGTACGTGCGCTGACTGTGCCGGGGGTAGCAGACAACCGCCACATTGTCACCAACCAGTGCATATCTGTCAAGGACATGGCCACGGCTCTTGCAAAGGAGTTCAAGCCACATGGTGAGATACGCGGCACATTACTTTCTAATTTCTAATGCTTCGTAGCTGTATGCAGCAATATACAAGAAACTGTATCAATTTTGTGTGTTATATTAAGATCAAAGAGCATTAAAAAAATGGTAAGCGAAGCTTGTTGTTTGCTTATACTTGAGGCATCAGCATGAAGCTACACAAGAGCAATAAGAACACAAGATGGACAATACAAGGCATGCTGGACATGTTGGCATATTTAAAATTGCACCATAAACTTACACGGGATGAAAAGAAGGCACGATGAACAACACTCTTCATGTTCTTCATGCCTTTTGTATTGTAGCTACCGCAGTAGTCTAGTTGCTAAGGTACTCGGCTGCTGACCCGCAGGTCGCAAGATAGAATCTTAGCTGCGGCAGCTGCACTTTCTATGAAGGCAAAAATGCTGTAGGCTCATGTGCTCAGATTTAGGGGCACGTTAAAGAACCGCAGGTGGTCGAAATTTCCGGAGCTCTCCACTACGGTGTCTCTCATAATCATATGGTCGTTTTGGTATGTTAAACGCCACATATCAATTAATATATGCTGTAACTATGCAATTTCACACTATGGTTTCAAGTAATGAGCATTGTTGAAAGCTTATGTGGCCTGGACTGCTAGGTTTCACATTCCCATTATCTAAAAAAAACTGATTTACCTGGTACGTAGCTATGTGGGCTGACTACTGTTGATTACCTTTTTATAAGGACTACTGCGCATGTCAGTAGATCTGCCTGTCATGCTGCTGTCTGAGCTGGTCATAATCATTCCAACGTGTTTCTCAGGCCGCAAGAAAAAAATCTGTTGGCCTCCTAAATAATGCATCAGTTTTATGTTGCATAGTGGCACTGTAGTGGAACAAACTAAACGAGTTGTAGCGAAGATGACGGACACGACGTTTTACTTTATTCACTACAAATCAGACTAGCTCTGTACCCTACTGTAGTGGCAATATTATCAGTAGCTCCTATTATGAACAATACATAATGACCTCATTAAAGAAAGTACTTGCTTTTGTAAACAGGTTGTGCTGTGAGACACAATGTTTCCCTAACAACATCGTGCATTGCAGGCTATAGTATCTCCACAGCCGGTGCACCATACTTCCTGATGTGGCTCAACAGCCTGGTGGACAAGAACTCCAAGCTGCTTATGTCCAAGCTGAACAAGCCAAGCACATATGACAACGCACGCATGCGCGAGGTTCTCGAGATTGAGCCCCGCGATGTACAGCAGTCGATTCTGGACACTGCCTACAGCATGATCCAGTTGGGTGTTGTCAAGAAGTCCAAGAAGATGAAGAAGCAGGAGCTTTCAACCGAGGGTGAGTGACTTTTGTAATGCGTTGCTGCCGTCACTTAACAACTGATGGCATAGTAGTATTTCAGTGGTCTGTCTATTCAGTGCACTGTTTCGGCACAAGGCTGAAGCAATGAATGTGATAGCAACACATCAGGCTGGTATATTGCCACCTGGTGTTCTGTGCCAGTGAACAGTGGGTCAGTTCTGTGCCGGTGAACGAGGAAGACGAAGACTAGCAACCTGTGCCAGCGGAGACGTCCTTCTTTGTCTCCAAGATTTAGACAGTTGCATCCCTTTGTAAGTTCCTTCGAGCTCTTAGCGCGTGACAACTGGTGGAGGTGCTGGGTACAAGACCAATATGAAGTAAAGCTAGGAGATTGAGGAATCATACGAAATGTAGTGAACATGGTCGATTGTGCTTGAATTGACAGTGATGCTGTAACCACAATATCTAGACAGGTGTTGTTGTGAATAGCTGACTACATGACGTCCGACAGGAAGCGAAGTACAAATTCGGTGTCGAGAAACGTGACAAGTCACTGGTTTTCACGACGAAGTACATTAACGTTGGAAGCACTGGTGGATCCAGAGAGGAGGCAGTATGGGCGATCCCCCCCCCCAAAGCCTGTCGGCACCCACTTTCCCTCTCATTAGTGCTTGCCGTCCACCTGCTGTCACCAATCAGGACAAATGAGGGGGGGACCACTTTCACCACACAATAACAGTATTTACGCTATGACAGAGTTTTTTGTGCTTGTAAAAACAAAAAAGTAATGACCACACCCCCTATTCATTGTTACTTCTATCGACCCCCCCCCCCCCCCAAATGAGTGGCTGGATTCGCCCCTGCGTTGAAGTCTGCAGTGGCTATCACTGGCACATCCTGTAGGCACACCGCGCGAAAGTTGTGCAGCAAGATGTTCAAGACATCAATACGCAAGATTCCTGGTAATACGTACACTGTTGCGGCATCGAAGCCGTGCAATGCTTTAAAGGTGCGAGCGTCGTCACAACTCCTCTGAGGCAGCGAGTTGAGTTTGTTCGTCTAAAGCGATAGTGGCGGTGCGCATTTCGTTGGGAACCGAATTCACAGGCACAGGACCAGCAGCTTCCAGAATAGTCCTGGACTTGATGCGAGCAATTTTTCCTGTTGTTTCAGAGTGAAAGTGGAGTAAAAGGCATTTTGAATTGCCCCTTTCATCCAACTGTATGTGCTTCAGTGAACCCACCCCTCCATTGATTACGCCATCGGACATGTCATTGTTTACGAAAAGCATGTATGGTTTGTCCAAACAAAGTACAAAGTACATGCATTGTTCAAGAATGTTTTTTTTTAAGTCTATTGGCAGTAAGCCAGTAGTAAATTGTGTATATACATAGCGCGCCGTTAGTGAGATAGACGATATGGGCGGCGTCGCCTAGTTGGTTAATGCAGCCCACGAGGGGTCGCTGGTTCAAATCTCTAATAGCTACCTTGGCATTTGTTCTTCTGAATCATTTTTATTTGGGCCTTTTATACATATATACATATACGGGACATGATGGCAACGGCAAAAATCAGCCAAGAGTGTACATGTAATTGCTATCACAACAAGAGCAAAGAGGCATTACTGGAGGGCTCCACTAATAAGCAGCATATTCCACAGCCTGTTATTCTCATATAAAAGTATTGAACTTTTCAATGCAAAATCACGCAACGAAGCTGCAAAACACAGAACAGAAGAGGAGATGGACAAGGATGTTTCCACACGATCTGACAAGGAAGGGCGACATCCTTGTCCACCTCCCATTTGTCCCATATTTTCTGGCTGGTAATGCTATAAGCAAGCTAGATCGGTTGAAAGCTGTTGAACATTGTCTTTCATAGTCATTGTAGCAATATTAAGGAATTATTTGTTAATTACCCTCCAAATTTGCTTTACATAAGCCGGTGCTGTCAGCTGGACAAAGTACTTGAATGTTCGTACGAGAATGCTTGCTTCTGGCTTACTGGAATTTTCAGCGAGTGATAACTTGTGTCGTGATCCACTGTTAAAGAGTACGTTTGAGTGTGCTCCTTTCACTTTGCTGGTGTTCCAATTGTATGTTCCAGCAAGAAATTAATCTTAGATCGTATTGTGTTATATGGTGGCTTACTGGAATTTTCAGCGAGTGATAACTTGTGTAGTGATCCACTGTTAAAGAGTACGTTTGAGTGTGCTCCTTTCACTTTGCTGGTGTTCCAATTCTATGTTCCAGCAAGAAATTAATCTTAGATCGTATTGTGTTATATGGTTTGTGTTATAAACCTAAACCGCCCATAGTTGCACGGCAGCGGGTGTAGGCGGGGGGGGGGGGGTCAAGATATTATGCCACAATTGATTGCTAGGGACAGCGAGCTGGTGCACTTAGGTATGCAATGAGAGCAACAGCTTTCTTGGCACATTTTTACCCGATTAGGTAACTGAGAAATCAGCCAATGCCTTCTGATGGCATAAAATGTGTGAACATGTTGTCTGCGTAACATACTTGAATTGCTACACACTATACCCATTGATTCTGTATGTTGCACTCATGCCAATATGTGCTTGTCTATTATGAAATGTCCTGTCCTCATAGCAGATAAACATTTCATGGCTCTGTAACAACTGACCCTCCAATAATTCTCTAATAAACTTAATGGAGCACATTGACTGCACTAATGAAACTTACAAAACTTTCTTTATTTTTAACTTGTTTGTTACAGGTGAGGGCCATGTGAACGGTGACCTAAATGGTGAAAAGGCAGATGATGAGAAGGACGAGAAGAAGGAAGGAGACGACGAAGAAAAGGCCGCCGACGAGAAGAAGGAGACGGCAACCGAAGACACCAAGAAGGCCGAAGAGGTTACCAAAAAGGCCGATGAGGTCATTGCTGAGCCCCCGCAGAACAAGGAACTCGAGCCTGAGGACAAGGTCGAGAAGGCAAACGGTGATGTTGCGGAACCACCGCCACAGCCTGTAGAGGTGGCCGCAAACTGAGTTTTGGAGATTCAACATATACACACTACACATACACTCCTTTTTTTGTTTGTTTGTCTGCTGCCCCTACCTTTAATGCGGGCAGAAAATGCGATCGTTTCATTCTTTGCAGCCGACCACTGAATTGAATGCTTCGGGAGAGAGAGAGAGATGTTATGTTCAGAAGTGTAGAAGCATCTTTGCAAGAATTGTGGGCTGTCAAAATTGGTGGCCAAAATGTACCAAGCGTACGAATATTAGGTCGTGTGAGAATCCGTGGAACTGTTAATCAGTAAAAATAAAACATAATAAAAGCAATCTATGCATCAGTAACAATTCCTAGACAGTAAGTTACAGAAGCAAGCACTCTCCGGAGTTCGCAGACTTTAATTAAATCTGTGTTCTTGACGCAGGTGTTTTTCAAACGAGCAACATTGTGCAGATGATGCCCGCAGAGAATCTGTCTCTCTCGTGAAACGTTTCTTTCAGTGACCCTCTTGAGAGCAGGATTTGGGAACACTCTTGCGTTGTTGTTTTCGGATGACATTTTCCTGGAGTCTCAACACTGGTCGCCTCGTAGATCCATCCATATAGAAACTGGGACTGCATTGGCACTTGTCGATTCCTTGTTGCCAGACAGAGCCAGCACAGCTGAGACGAACAACGATGTCATTGTAGAAACCTGCCATCGCTTCACTCTGCTAGTACGATTGTAGCTTGTTGCTTCCACGACATGCTTACGAGACAAAGAAGCTTCCAGTACACCTTATCAAGAAACTGGAGAAGGAAAAAAAAAATTTGCGAATGTGAGCACGGCCATGAAAGAGACATCCTCAGACAAAAAGCAGGAAACTATTTTTGATCACGATGTATTTTAAAGAAATTTGAAAGGTAGCTAAAACTTTTTTAAAGGGTCAATTAAAAAAGCAAGCAGAGGATATCTTTTGTAGAGAAGAAGAAAAAAATGAGCAGAAAAGCTTGGCATTCAAGTTCATCATTCATCGCACTACTAAATCATAGGCACACTACACCTTGCCATCGAAATGGTTTCACTTAGAGTATAGACTTCATGAAAATGCTACTTCCCAGCTGAACAACTTGAAGATGTTTCACATCTTTTACCGCTCTCATAAGATATGAGAGTGGGAGGCAGTGCGAGGGAAAGGAATGCGAGCACTATGTGTCAGTGTTAATCTTTCCCTTCAGCTCGTTTATTCTGAGGGCTTGGGGCTCCTACGTTTGGTGCACACACAAATTTAAACTGTTTTGGTATAGCATTACTGCAATGCATTGATGACAGTGTTATTTGTCACCATTGCCTGTATTTTTGCATTTTATGTTCGCGTACCTCTTTCTAGACCACACTCAGAACAAAAGTGTATACAACATATAGCATTTGCAGTTTTAGCCTTCTGAGTCTGTTATTTTTGTCCAGGAGCTTGACAGCTGTGCTGAAGACTCTTGTCATTGTCTTGTGGCTAACTCCATCATGTCGCCAACTGTAGAACTACTCTAAATGCTATATAAAAGAGTTACATATAACAAGCTTTTATTTTTTATGTCATCGCGATTTATTTTGTGGTTCTCAATTAAAAAATATATGTTAGAAAGGCACGGTCTGCCCGCAACACACAGCAAAGATGAACCAACGGGCTGTGTAACCGTATGCTGGGGGAAATGTTTGCTTCTCAAGCCATCGAACTTGTGAGGAATATTTGCCTGATGCTCATCTCTATGCTGTCGAAAAAGTGTTGTTCACAATCCTGTCGCTCTGTAGAGTGATGTGCTGGATCGACTATTTTGCTATAAAAAGTTATGTGAACCACTTCTTATCGGCACCTTCTTCCACCTGCATTCTGAGGTTGCCATTGCTACAGTTACTATCTTGTAGCAAACTTATGCCTTCTTTTTACAACCTACAACTTTTCTGTAAAGGTATGGGTGTGCATATAATTGCAGCTGTTAATGAGTCAACAATGCAAATTTGCTGAGAACATTTGGAGTTGTCAGTTTGTTTTGTAGTGTGAAGGTTTCTGTGCCTACTCCCCCCCCGCTATCTTGTTTTCCTCAGCTGTGTACCATGGCCTTTCCAAGATGTAGAGTTGATGGTTGCTTTGACTTCAGTGACAAGGTTCAAGTTGGTTGTTGCTGTATAGCGAGCAGTGACAGCTCTATATTTGCATGTGACGTGCTCTTTTTCTTGGTGCGGCATGCTTGTGTGGCATGCATTTCTATTTCTATGGTTTTTTTTCTTTACTATATGCAGCTGTGTAAATAAGTTTTAATGCTGTGTAATTGTCGAAGTTTGTCAGTTGTGGACCCTGGTACAACTTCGACCTTCTTTCTGCTGGGGAAAAAAAAAGCTTCATGAAGAACCTCTGAATAGATCACGGTGCTGCATTGCACCTTGTCTCCCCACTTTACACGACTTTCCGCAGCCTTCTGTAAACATTGCTCCCGTAACTGTACCCAGTAACATTCATTGTATGAACCCACCAACCGGCGAGTAAATACACATGGAACCACCCACTTACACACACATACATCTCTGAGTGCATTGATGTTGAGAACCAGTCGTGCAGTGCTGCAAGTGGCAACTTGCTTGGGTCGAAGCTCGGGCTTCGGTTCACAAGTGGTTGAGGTTTGGGTATGCAAGCGAAAACCTTGTGGTGTTAAGCTGTCCCCCTCAAGAACCCCGAAGAATTGCATGCTGATCCCTCTCATTCCTTGTCACATCCCATCCGAGCGATGCTTTATTCTGTGTACCAGAGCTCTCGTCTATGTTTTTAATGTCTATGTTTTTAATGGTCAGTGACGCAGCAGTGGTGTCGAGCCTTGAGCTTCGAAACTTATGGAGGCTTTGACAGCTGTTCCTGTACAATGCACTGCGTGTTGAAGTTTCCCTTCATCTCCTTTAAGAACCAAAGATAACACTGAGGTGACTGTCACTTTGAGAACTAAGTATAGATGTCAGTGTTGCAAGATTTATGTAAAAGGATGAGTTTACGAAAGCATTTTCTACCGTACTCCCATGTGGAGGTTGTAGCGACCAGATATGACAGTATTACGAGAGTGCTGTTTGCATATTCAAAATAATTGCGTATTGCTACATTTCTAAGACTAAGTCAGATTAAGGTGTTAGTATGCAAATCATTTGATACCATGCCTTTGCCAAAGTGGCCATGCCAGCTAGGTGACATTTTTTTTATACGCATATGCGTTGAGCTGTTTGAGAAGCTGGAATGTTTCGGACAGTGCTCAATTTTTTACATGCATCAGTAAGCCAAAGTTTTGAGACTAGCTGCATTGAGAGCTGAACATTTACATACAGCACTTACCAAACACATGCTATATGGTTGTAATTGCTAAGAGAACAGTTAGCCATATATGCAACTTTTAAAATTATGTACCTTATACACAGGTGTAGGAACATTACAGCCGGCTTTGATATCAAAGTTTATCTCGTTTTCTTTTCCTTTTCTACAAGTTTACTTATGATATGTGCCTCATGTATAATGGCGCACACAGTTTTTACTCGATTAGAATAATAATAGTGAATGAAAGTAAAGAGAGAAGGCAACTGAGGCATGTGAGATTTCTTTGGCTTTTAATTAGCAGGTTCGTAACAAAGGGGCCAAAATGTGGAGTGTATTATGTTTGGTACGTGCCACTGACTGAAATGTACTGCTGATTCATTGTGCACTCACTACATATCTGTCACTCAAACTTGCTCTCTTCAGAAGCCGCACATAAAGTGTGATCAAGTCAGTACGTACATAGAGAAAGTGTTTTTAAATAGACGAAGAAAAAAGCTCTCGGTTTTAATTCGGTGTGCAAGGTCCCCTGGTAAAGCATCGTTGTAAATGAATGTCTAGCATACAAGAAGAAAATGGCGATTCAAAATCAGGTATCAATAGTGCATCGAGAATGTAGATGCAGCCATGCTGCAGTTTGCGTGGAGTCGATATAAAGACAGCGTCGCGAAGTGAAGTCCTCATCTAAGTGCCCCTCTCAGGCAGCAACAGACCAGACTTTCTTGGATGTGTAGTTACTTCGCAAATGTTTGTGCTGCGGGTGCATTATTTTCTGGCGGTACGACTCACTCTTCCTTTTGTCTAACATCGCGAGATATCCTGATGAACAGTGGGAAAGCAAGCATTCTTGATTCACATCTGCACAAGCGCGCGCATAGTGTGCGCCTTGACTGAAACGTGCTACATAACTCACCCATACCCCTCTCCGACCTGGGTGCCCTTTGTGGTACGAAGGCTTTCCGTCATGGTCAACCTGTCGTTCATCAAAGTCACATCTTTTTGTTTGACCAAGGCCAAAAAAAAAAAGTTTCTTCAGCCATGGAAAGTGCCGGCACGTTTTTGGCTCAATCTACTGTGAGGACTAAAATGATTGAAATTACTACCAACAACAATTGCCACTGGTGGTGCTATATTGAAGACGGTATGCTTGAGGCTCTTGTGCCGACATAGGAAGGAATGGAACTGGGGTCCTATCGTCCTCCTTGACTGCCCTGCTAAAAAAATGGTGATTCGTTCACCTCCAGTGATTAGCTCTAGCTTTTTACACCTCTCGTGCAGACCAACAACACTTTGAGCCATTTTATCGAAACTCTTTTATATGGCAGGATTGCCTTTTTTTTTCTTGTAAGATTTACTTGATTATCAAGCACTAGTCAGTAGATGGAAAAAAGTTTATGGCAGAAGAAAGCAAGCAACAAGAGGTCCTTCGATGTTTATATTTATGTGTGAAGCCCCCCAATTTGTTTGATGTGGACTTCTACTACCACTCTGCTGCATACACCGCATTTAGTTTACCACCTTCCCATAGCTGCCATGTGTTGACACTGCTTTAGAAACAAAGCGACACGTCGAGCGGTAGAAAAAAAAAAAAGGACAGCTTAGAGAAGACACGCTAGCTGCTCTCACCCTTCAAACATTGTGCATTTGTACAAAGAGCACAGGATATACTGTTTGCGGTGCGACATATGCTTTTTCTTACAACCTCGGAGCTCTTTCTTATCTGTTCCTCCACCAAATTTTCCATACTCCCCTTTCTAAGGGACTACAAAGGTTCCACAGTGCATGAAGGAAAAAAATACTGTGCAAAGCGATGCTCGTATGACGATACATTTCATGCTATTTGTTTGATTTAGCTGTCTTGACGAACACTGACACCTTGCTCTTAGAGTTTTTCTCAACTCTTCGATCTCTTGTTTTTATCTCTTCATATGCTTTCTTTTGCACTGCAATCTGTGTGCTCAGCTTTGTAAACTCCATAGAAAAAAAAAACACTTCTACCAGTAGATGTATACACAGTCTCCTCCCGTGTATTTGTATGCTTGTTAATAAACGAGGAAAAGAAAACAAATACTGAGGGCTGTTTCGTATTTGATTCCTGCCTGTTAAGAACATGTATTGTAAAGGTCTGCAAAAGTGGCTTGCTCAAGCATGTCTATTCAGGGCCTACTAAATGGAAAATGGTGAATAGTTGTCTGGACATACCAGTATACATCTGCATCAAAGGTGTGATCAGTGAATTTATCTGCTAAAATATTCAATGAAACTGTTCTGCTTGTAATATTTTTACACCGCTCATTATTTGACTTTACACAGCAAGCCAATTCGCATGTGTATTTTTGAATAAAAAATTATGCCTCGGGACAAAAAAAAGGGGGGGGGGCGGCATCGCCATGACAGGTTTCTGCAATAAAATATTGATGTAAACTGGGTCTGATATATTAACGCTAGCACATTTTCACAGGTGCTTATTTTCCAGCTCAAAGTGTATATCCGTTCTCAGAAAAGTTGATGCAGTATAAAGTGGCCGCACGAGACTAGCATTTGAATGTGGTGAATGAACGTGTTCCTCAACAGGATAATTGCTCTGACCATTGCTTGATGTTGATTATAATGTGGGCATCAGTGGGATCCTATAAGCACATAGGGGTGCGCCAAGTTATTAATAGGGTGAACTCATGCATTGTATTTTGAATATGTTTGATTTTGATAGAGCAAGAGAAGACAGGGCAGACAAAAATTCTAGGGGAGCTCCAGCGACACCCGTGTCGATGCAACAAATGAAAATAGAACACCTACCACTTGCCTACCGGAGAGATCTACCACCTACCAAAATGGCTTGCTTCTCACAACAGCATGCAATGCGCCTCGCCTTACCTAGGGAAAGGTGCAAGTAAAATGATCTTTGAATTCACAATCGGGGGGTTCTAGGTCGCCATGCCTTCCTCAGCTAGGGAGCCTTCATGGGCAAGGTTCCATTTGGCGTTGCATAAATTTGTTGCCAGACTTTGGGGTGGTTGTTGCCAGACTGCCGCTAAATTTGGCAGGAAATTTTTTTCCTGTAGTTGTGGCTTCTTCGTAAGAATTTGGTGCTATCCGCGGAAGCGTAGCGTCCCCCGTCGTAGCGCGCGGTCGACGCGGCACGATCAGCTGAGAGAGAAAAAAAAAAGAAAAGTAAGGGGGAAGGGGGGCAGCGCATCCCCTCCTGCGACTCTAATCAGTTTTCCCCGTAATCCCTAATACTGAGACGCGATATCTTAATCGCACAGCTGCGCACACAGCAAGAGAACGCGCCTCGACTTCTGTAATGGGAGGTTTATTTCGTTAATTAAAACGGCCTCTTAATTGCGCAGCAGCGCCGCGCTCGACTTCTGCTAGGCTCGGTTCCTTCCGTTAAATAAAACGGAATCGAAACGGCCTCTTAATTGCACGGCAGCACCGCGCTCGACTTCTACTAGGCTCGGTTCCTTCCGTTAATTAAAACTGAATTGAAACGGCCTCTTAATTGCACAGCAGCACCGCGCTCGACTTCTGCTAGGCTCCGCACCGAAGAAGTGCACCGCGGATAGCACCAAACTCTTGCGGAGAAGCCACAACTACAAAAAAAAATTTTCTGCCATATTTAGCGGCAGTCTGGCAACAACCACCCTTCCAGTCTGGCAACCACTTATGCAACGCCAAATGGAACCTTGCCCCTTCATGTGCGCGTCGGCTCCGTCGCCGGTGGCGCGCACATGAAGGCTCCCTATCATCGGCCTTTCTCATGTGCACGCACATGCTACACTTCTCGTACACTCTACCTATGCCTACACTAGATCTGATTTTGTAGAATATGCGTGATTTTTGGAAGTCCGCGCTGCGATTCAGGAATGGTCGGATTTCAAGCCCTGACGTTAGGACATTTCACGTAACAAGAACCAAGAATTTAAAAAGACGTAGTTCAACTAATACCCGTGCCACACGAGCAGAAAAAATGGCATTTACCCCCGAATGCCTTCGGATTTATTGCCATTCGCGCGGTGCCACACGGGCGAACAAAATGGCATTCATCCGAATGCCATTCGAATGCCATTCGCCACCAACTGCCTTTGCCAGAACTCAGTTGACTGAGAAATGCCTACTCTCGATGACACAGCTCACGAAGTGCGATTTACCTGAAAGTATATAAAACAAACCATATTGAGCTAAAAATGAAATTTCTCGTCTTTTGTTTGCACTAAAGTCTTAAAAAGATGCTTTGAACGTTATACGAAGAAAATAAAGTATTGATAATGAAACGCTTGTCAGTTTTAGCGAAACTTTGGCAAACAAGCATGCAACACTGGTATTTTCATCGCCATCGCCATCGAGTTCACTTTCTCCGTGACTTTCTCTGCTTTTTTTCATCAGTTTTCATTCTTTGCTTTGCAATCTTTCGTCAACCAATCAATCTTCCGGCAAAATTATTCGCTCTTGAGCACGATGCTTTGCATAGAAACACACAAGTGCTGCCGTGAAAAAACGAACTCTGCGAACATCTTCTTCTGAGAGATGCGACAGGTGCGATGCGACAGGCGTCATTTTCTATTTACGCTGTGGATCTGACTAGTGTTGGCTTAGGTTGCTACGGTCGGCTGCAACGTTGTAAAACAAAGCATAAAACTAAAACTTAGCACAGCGTAATACGCTTATTTCTACATTTGATGATTATCTGATGTGTATAAAGCTTGTAAATGCTTCTTAATTTTTTTATTGCTATTCACTCAATGCTCACTTGGAAGGTGCTGTGATCGACATCATCAAGTCAAATGTCATTCGCTTTGGACGTGTAGCAGCGCCGGCGAAACAAATGTCATTCGGGAACTGAAGGCCTTCGCCACCAAATGTCATTTTCTATGCCCGTGTGGCACGGGTTAACCCATGACGGCAAAATTGGCATTGCTGAAAATATCTGCGCAGCTTTCGGCATAGTGGCGCAAAGCTGGAACCCCTAGTGGGGCTGGGTGGTTTTCCTAATTGTTTCTCTTAATATTTCTCTTCTCTGTGTTATTTTTTGTCTATTTTACTGCCTAATATTTTTATCTCCATATCTTCCCTTGTTTCTCCTTCTATAACTCTCTGTCATCGTATCGTTTATTTCACTTTGTTCCCCTTCTCCTTCTCCGTTTTCTATCGTTTTCTCTCTCTTGCTTTATTTCTTTCAGCACCCAGTCTTTCGCCCACACGAGTTATAGCGTCTCACGTCGGACAAATCGGCGTAGCGGCAGAAAAAGCGCCGGGCGCATGCGTTTGGGGCGCGAAGATGAGGTGGACGAAGAGAGCGCGCTGCGGCCGAGTTATTCCGCGCGTTAGGCTCAGGCTATTGATCAGTTTGTCAGTTGCGTAGCACCACCTTCATTTTTTGGGGGCACCAGTTTGTTCTTTCATTCGAAACGAAATCGAAACACAGCAATATTGTTACGAGGCAAAGTCAAAAGCGCGATTCGAGGCCCGCAAGTACGAAGACTAGGCAAATCCATGTACTACCCATCATTCGCATGGTAACTAAATGATCGGCTTACCAGAGTCTCCCCCCCACCCCCTAGTTAATTATAGAAAGCTGTATGGGGGAGGGGACGTGTATGCGCAGTAAGAGCTGGTAGTCACGCCGCACACCGAATTGAGCTCGAACGCTAAGAAGCTTCGCATCTAAAAAAGAAAAAAAAGAAAGGCTCTGCAGATATTTTAACATTAGCGTCCGATTCCGCTGATCAACTCTACATTTGAGTGGGTGCAGGCGCAATATTAATAAGGTATTCATGATCATCATCGAGTGAACCAGTCAACCAAGCGGCCATGGATGAGGGAAGGAACAGCGTCAAGCTCGCGTCGTCCCGCACCCTAAGCCCCACGGTCGTCGGCGCCGACGTTCACACCACGCAGTCCCACTCCCACAGCGCACTGCTCACAGCTATATCTTTCGCGCTGGTAGCTGCGTTCATCGCCGCTGTGCTGCTGCTGGTGTTCTCCAAGAAACCGCACGAGACCTACCAGGGGGAAAAGGCGCCGGCCCTCCAGTGCGGTGACGAAATGGTCCCCACCATTTCCCTGCTCAACACGACTGGCGACCCTTGCACCGACTTGTACGGCTACGTGTGCTCGAACGCTGAAGCACCCGATTCCTCCTACCTGCCACCGGCATTCAGAATAGCCTTTGCCTGGGAGCTTTTAAGAGAAGCCAGTTCTGCTACAAGGGCTGCAGGCGGTGCTACTGAGAGGTCGTCGTCGTTACGTGATGAGTTCTGGATATGGCTCCGCCGGGACAAAAGAGAACGCGTCGCCGACTTTGTGCATGCCCTGTTGAAGGCGGGGAAGGTGTCCACGTCGATGACAGTGCCACAAATCAAGGACCTGTTGACCGGAATGAATCATAGATACGCCTTGGCGCCTGTTGTGTTCTTCAAGAAGTCTGTGACACACTTGAAGCTCGAAAGAAACCCGCAGTGCTTGGCCGCTGGAAATCAGACAATTGCCGCGGCTGTTCGCGCATTTAATGATGATCTAAATGCAAGCGTAGGTCTCGATGATATAATAAATGTGGACAAAGCACTCGAGGCCTTCAGTGAAAAACAAGGAGCAGCTCGGAATGTCCTCCAGGGCATCGACAAAGTGCCGTTCCGTGGCCTAAGCGAAAGCGATCGACAGGATGTACAGAACGACGTAGTCCTTCCCGGTGTGCAATCGAACGCGTATTCTCGAAGAAAGGCAGATTCTCAAGGACTCGACGAGTTAGTTCGGTTTATCGAGAACTATTCAAACCTGCCCGCGGCGCTGGCATACGTCACCACCTGTTCGGCTGTCAACGGTGTCGAAGCTCTTCGGCCCGAAACGCCTGCACCGAGTTCGCGGCTGTACAGGACTACGTGCGAATTTTTCGGAATATGCGAGTTGGACGACATTGCCAAGTTAGAGGCCGTGCGGAGCGCCGCGGCCGATACACGGATTCGCAATATATTTTCCGAAGTCCGCGATACCGTCTATTCTGCGGCTCTGAACTCGTCCTCGCTGCTTGGCGGGGGCAATGAAACACTGATCGCTGAACAACTGAATCTCGTCACGCTGCTGCTGCCCAGTGACATCGCTGGTTTGGACGTTCCTTTGCCAAATATGTCAAATTCTTTCGCAGCCAACTTGCTGGCTCTTCGCTCGCATTCTTTCGAGGTCAGGCGGAGAAAGCTTGTGCGCAACATTCCCGAAAGAGGGGACCTCTTTATGCCGGAGGTCGTGAGGCGTGATAGCGTGGTCTACGTTCCTGCGAACCTGTACCTGTTTCTCGACCCCGGCTCCACGCGAGACGTGGTCTTCGACCTTGCCGATCTCGCTGTCGGATTGGCTGTTGCGCTGTGGTCTTTCGTCCTGGAGCTAGCCTGGGGATCTCGAGAGAGTGCACAGAGTCTGCCATCCGTCGCCGCGTGCCTCAACGAGACGCACTTCAAGGACGCCACGGACGAAAGAACGTGGCGAACTGCGCTGCACGCCGCTCTGGGTCTGATGTCCGTGTCCAGTATGAGGAATTCTTCTGAATGGAACGAGAGCTGCTCGTCGAAGTCGACCCGTTTTTCGAAGGCGCAGGCGTTTTTTCTCTACTGGGTGTACAATCGCTGCGAACTTTATCCCAGAGCTGATTCTGGGCGAGCCATTGACGTTGCTTTGAGGAGCTTGCCATTCACTTCCAAAGTCTTTTCGTGTGCGCCCACATCGCCCATGTCTAAGCGACCAGTATGCCTCGATAATTTGTTCGCTTGAGGCATGTATTATAAAGTGTGTTCACCGTCTCTTGTGGTGTTTTTTTCTTAACTATATAGGCTTCAGTGAAAAGCACTACACTTCACAGCATGTGGGGCCGACGGTGTGAATGGTGTCCCCGTATACGTATAGCTTCTGCTAGCGCTCCATACACATTTATTCAAAATTTAGTAAACGTTCGTGTACTCGGCTGCTGACTCGCAGGTCGCGGAATCCATCCCCGCTGCGGCGGCTGCATTTTCGATGGAGGCGAAAATGCTGTAGGCCCGTGTGCTCAGATTGGGTGCACGTTAAAAAACCCCAGGCGGTCGAAATTTCTGGAGCCCTCCACTACGGCGTCTCTCATAATCATATGATGGTTTTGGGACGTTAAAGCCCACACATCAATCATCATCAAACGTACGCGAGAAGATTTGATATGTGAAAATTTGATATACGTATGAAGGTTTCTGGTTGTGTCCTTGTACGCCGTGTCAACTTTGCTCAAATTTATAGTCTGCTGTGGCCTAGAACTTACTTCAACCTAGCACTAACTTATTTTGAACTAATAATCTAAAAGGGTATGCAGGTGACTTGGCAGCCACCTCTCACAGCTGCATTAAGTCTTCACCTCCTTCCGCCCTTCTTGAAGAGCTCTAAGCTTCGTTGAAGAACTTACAACATAGCCTTCCATCAAAATATTTGTTTTGTCGCTATAGTCCTGTTATTAGGGAAGCAATTGCGGGGCTAATTCCAAGGGCTAACGTATCGGCCCTCCGAAATGCACTACGGAAGTACGGGCAATGTACACTCGGCAACAACTTTTCTTGGCACTGAAGGGTAAGCTACGGAGGCGGAGCTTCTTCACATGTTGCACTACGCGAAGAAGTCCGCTTCGGCGCGCGTCTTGTAACGCTGTGGAAAGTGACGGGGGCGCACTATCGGCGTTTCATGTACACGCAGACGCAGCTTAGCGTTTTAGGCGCACGTAAAAATGCGGGACTTTCTCGCGCGTTCAAGAACGCGTAGTCACAACGAGTAAATTGAAGTAAATGCGACTTAATAGTGGAAGCTGAGTCCTGTCTCAAATAGCTCCACGTAAAAAAATTAAAGGGAAACTTCTGTAGTTTACGGTGAAAACACGGGCGCTGTTGTGGAACTACATTCTCTGGCGGTAGGTTGCCGGCGATTTGGCTCTGTACACCCTTCGCTCCAATGCCAAGAAAACTTGTCCTTCTGGAGCTTCAGCGAACGCCGGTTGTGGTCCAAAGGACGAGGCAGAGCCGAGAGTTGATAACAAAACAAAAATACATTCTCAGGTAAGGCAGAACCAGCACAGAACAACACACAAACGTGTACATTCGGCAATTATCAAGTAAAATCGACACCGCTCACAAGGTACTCCAATGCATGCAAAACAACTGGCACAAACAACAACACGTGCTACAATGCAATCTTATGCAACTAGTCAAGACGCTTATAGAATAAAATGTTCGTCAACGTATTCAGTGGAAAGTGTTTCGAACAAAGCTTGAATGCTTCTTTATTCTTTATTCTTTGTTCAAAAAAGACCTTACAGGCCCCAGAACAGGGCATTGGGTAAGGGGGGGGGAGGAATCAGAATGGTACAGACAGGTAACGAACAGTTTACAGGCAGGATCAGTGCAAGAACAACGAAAAACTATATATATATATATAAATGAAATCACATTTCAGGCTATACAGGGCGAGGTAAATTTTAGGGAATACAGCACTTGTTGATATGAACATGGCGACAGAGGGATACATTTTCAAGAAAACACTCACTCAAAGTGCAGCGCCAGCTGTCGTCCCGCTGCATCCGAGGTTTCCCTTCAATCAAACTCTCGCGTTGTCAACATGACCACTCTTCAATAGCAAAAATTTTTCGCCAGCAACACATCGGCCACTAATGCGCTAATACTGCAGGTCACGCCTTTGCCTAGTGGCGGAAAACTCACACTTCATCTCCTGCTTTGTCATGGTAAGACAAGCATTCTCCTGCTGGTGGAAAACACACTGATATCATCACGTTCGATTGTTGCTTATATACGTTCGCCGTGGATGCTTGAAGTTCCCAGGCTTTTCATCCGCGCATCACACAGCCAAGGCTGGGGAAGGGACGGGACCTATCTCGGAATCTCCGCGGCTCGTGCCGCAACTATACGGAGCGGTTCACTCCTTCCTTCTCGATATTTCTGAAGATCGCTCGGTGATAGATCCGAAAAGGTGGGTGGGCGTGGCGGCAGTTCTTTCGAGGGGGAGAGGAGGCGTGCGCGCGGCGTCTTTTGATGTTTGTTTCTTCGTAGCGTGAGTGTGTGAGTGATTCTTAAGAGAGAGAAAGGAAGAGAAAAGTGAGCCCCGTTATTGTATGCTTCAGTGAGCGACACCGCCACAGTAGCCCACAAGGGATGGGGGTGAGGAGGGATAAAAAGGGTAGGAGTAAAGGTGTAGAAAAGAGGAAGAAGAAGCGACAACAAACTGAGGGGATAGGAGAGACAGGAAAGATGGAAGCACGGTCACTTGAGTCCGAGGACGGGGCAGACTTGCGAGAGCTCTTGTCGGCGTCTGTAGATGGCGTAGAGAAAGTCCAGTGGGTCAGAGCTACACTGTCGTCGAAGGTCGTCGGCGGCAGCAGGTGACGCAGGGCGAGCCCCCGTCGGCCAGAGCTACGCTGACGCCGAAGATCGCAAGCGCGCGGGCGCACAACTGGTCGGCACGGAATCCAGCAAGCGACCGTCTTCGTAGCGCAGAATTTTGTCGCTTCTGTCCGGCGCCTGGTTTTCACGTAGGCGTTAGAAATCGGAAGCGCACAGTTTTTTGAGCACTAGTTTGTGGCAGTTTGTCAATCTTATTTTTTTTTCTTTCGTGTTTTCATCTATTGGCATCAATATCCCCAAACAAAATTTGTTTCAGATTAAAACTGATTGGTACAACCCGATTTCACCCAACTCTTTGCTTATTTTTCATAGTGGGCATAAAACATGTCCGCCTAAAAATAATAAAGGGTGTGGGCGGGGGAAGTCTCGTGTCGCCATTATCATCAGAGAAAAAAAAATCCTAAAGCTGCATTTTAGAAGTTTGGATTTGTAGTAAATGTCCCAGTAATTTTGTGAGTTCGCGGCACTTCAATAAATTGCTTCCACAGAGATGTCTGCTGTGTTTGAGTGCATCAAAGCAGCAAAAAGATTACCGTGTAAGTCTATATTTGTCTATCCAAATTCCTGGTTCGAAATTCGTCGTTATTTCTACCAGGAAGCTTTGATAGTCAGACCACTTGCCATAGTGAACAAGCATTTTCATTTACTCATTATCTATTATGTAACTGCGCAAAAAAAAAAAAACGAACGGAAGCCCAAATGGAGAGAAAAGCAGAAACACGCACAAACCAACTCGCCAATATTACCGCTCTTCTGCAAATCATTTATTCAAAGTTATATTTTTAAATTAGTTTACCAGCTTGGTTAAAGTTTCACAGACCTTTACTGTAAGTATCCTGCCACCCAATTTTCGGCTGGTCTCCCTTTGTGGGTGAGTGCCATCCCGACGAGATCATTGTCATCATCACCATCAAGAAGAAGAAACGAATGAGTTGCCCCCGGTTGTCGTGCGATTACTTAACCTCAAAGACTTTACTGCAAACACGCACAATCGACGTCACCGAAGTCGTCTCGACGTTCGAGGCAAGCTACACGCCCGGGGAGTGGTCATGGCGAGGGAGGCACTCCGAAGACTGCTGAGCCGAGGGCGTTTCTTGCGTCTCGCATTTCGCCGCGCAACAGTGGCGTTTTCTTGGCTAGGTGCGAGGAAGGCAACGAGGTACGTCCTTTTCACCATTCCACGGCTCGAAGGGACACTGAATATAAAACCGATCTTTTATTTTTTAAGTACCCAGTAAATTACAATTTCCCAATGTGAAAAGCATCACTCTTACCGCGATAGGACGCTTAGCTTGGTGCTGCTGAAACGACTCAGATATTTGCGCACGAGCTCACGGTGCGGGATTTCGCGCCGACCGGTTGTGCCCTCGCGATCTCCGACGACAGTGCAGCTCTGGCCGACTGGGTTGGTCCTACGCCCCCTCCTGACGCCGGTCCCCGACGACGACGACTGCGTAGCTCTGGCCGACTGGATTAGCCATACGCCATCTCCTGACGCCGACAAGATCTCTCACCAGTGGTGCCCCGTCCTCGGACTCCTGCAACCGTGTCCATCTTTCCTGTCTTCTCCTCACTTCCGTCATTCGCTGTCCCTCCGTCTCGCTCTCTCCTTCCTCTCTATCTCTTTACCTTTTAATCCTATCTTTTTAATCCCTTCTCTACCCCCATCCCTCGTGAGCTACTGTTGAGGTGTCCTCCCCCTGAGAGACAGTTATGGGGCTCACTTTTCTCTTCTTTTCATTTAAAATCACTCCCACCCCCACCCCCCCTTCGTAAATTTTAAGGGCGTATGTTCATAATAACAATCGTTTGGGCTTTACGTACTGAAACCAGAGGCGGCATGCTTAGGGCACACGCGATCGTTCATAGGTGAAAATAGTGCACGTTATTTTTAAATGGATCCAAAGTCTCTAATATGGCAAGCTTCAGAAAGTTTCATGAACCCATCTGACCAGAATACTATGAAATACTGAAATTTGCGACGTCCCATACAGGTTAACGTGTCGAGGTTACGGTGGGAAATAAAAAAATTATGACCTTAATTTTTGTTTCCTTTAGTTATACTATAATCACGAAGCTAATTTCCAAAGAACAACTAGCCCTTTTAACTGATGTTTTGTTTTAATATAGTGTCGCAAGCACTTATCTGTAGGGGCGTACAAATATTAAAAAAATTAAAATAATTTATTGAATGTATTTTGTTCGTTTCGATACCCATGTTGAATAGTGCATATTTGAAATGACGAATTATTTGCATTCTTCTCAAAAGAGGGGAAGAGGGGCAAAGGGGGCAGTCAGCTTGATATCTTTACTCAGTCGTATCTTTCCCGCCATTGCCTAAATAGCTGGGTTCTTCTGGCTATGCTCGTTTTCGACGATATGGGTAGAATCCCTAATATTGCATTTGAAGAAAGGCACTGTTTGAAAACTTATCGAGTAAAAAGGGTGTATCTTTGTCCCACAACCATAATCGTCATCCGGCTTGCTCGCACTTCCTTTCTTGAAAACTTGGCGCCGACCACTTCGCTATCAAGAAAGTTGAGCCACGCTGATAACGTGCATGTCGTTTATGTCCTGTAAGTCCCAGTTGTACGACGGTAATGCAAGGAAAGGAACGCTAGAGAGATGATGATTATTGTTGCGGTACACGAGACACCGTTTTAACTCGATCTTTTCTATATAGTGTGTTTACTTCCGACCTCTACCCCGAAAAAGTTGCTAGAAGCGCGTTGTGCACTTACTTCAGTTTCGTTTGTGGTTCTATTGCAAATATAATTGACTCAATGGGAGAGGCACTAAAATCTGGCACCCCCCCCCCTTTACCCCCTACCCTGCCATCTGCGTAGGCGGTACTCGCGACGTGTGCCTGGTGCGGCAATTTCATGTACGATACCTCAAACGTGGGCATTACGAACAATGTTGCTCATTTGCATGTGTGTCACACTGTTGCCCACAAAAGAGTAGCGCTCGTCTAGCACATGAACAAATAATCTGCCGACGTTTCCGTCTTAAAGGTTTATTTTCGCTTTGGCTCAACAGAGAAAGACGAGTTCGTCTCTAGATCTACCTAGTTGAAAAGCAACACAAACAACACAAACTATTCAGAAACCACCATTCCTAGCATCCATTAGTTAAATTGGTTGGTCTTTGGTGGTAGCACGGGTGTATTGGTTTCGCGTCGCTGTCCCGCAAGCCACATCAGTTTCTTTTTTCTTTTCTCACGCTCTAAAAGGTCGTTCCGGCTGAGCGCGGCCACAGCCGCCTATTTGCTGACGTACGCGGGATCCATGTGCCAGTGGCCGTACGAGTACCGCTTCTACGACGAATGCGGTCTGACGACGCACGATGTCCACGTCATCCTGGGCATCCAGCAGTTGGCCGTGCTCCTGGGCCCCTACCTGGTGGCATGGCTGGGATCCTGGAAGGCACCCGGCCTGCGTCCAAAGTATGGGCCGCGGCAGATACAACTGATAAAATAGTTTAGCGGCAGCTAGCTCAGGGAGAGAGGGAGGTTTTCGCAGCGCTTGCCGAAACTTTCTTGTATTTCTTTTGGTCCATTTGTTTGGTTAACAAAAAAAAAACGCCAGAGCTGTCTAGGGAAATGAACCCATCAACTGTGCACGAAAGAGACGGGCTTCATATTGATAGATGATTTTTCGACAAGAGACAGCCTTGGCGAAAAAAAAAAAAGCCCGTTCGCTGATGCGTGTGCTCTACTTTGAGTCAAAGTTTTTCTGCAAGATTAAATTTCGTTGTTTTTATTTAATATAACTTAGTCTTGCCGGACGTCTGATCATTTGATGAAACGCATCTACAGATACACCTGGACACATAAGAAAGAAACGAAGAACAAAGGAAGACCACTTGGGGAAAAGGGATGTTAAGAAGTTCTACGAGGACCTGCAGTGAATATCATCGATCACAGAGCAGACGACGACTTCTATACAGAGTGCGCAGTGAACATCACTTTATTTCTTAAAACGATTACTCCATTGAAATAATCACCCATATTTCCCGTCATGTTTACGCATTGGAACTCATTCTACGGTACGGTTTCACCGATGTCCCGTCAAGCTTCAAGTAAAAAAAAATTCGTTCGCGAATATATTTTACCGGTTTCTAAAAGATGTGGTAACTTGATAAAAATAATGTTAGGCGCTAAATTATATATCCCATACTGCTGGCTTTCACTGAAGTGCGACAGCCACAGCTGCTGTGATAGTGCGATCACACTTGCGCAGCAAGTGCATGCATGTGGCATAGAAAACATGTCACAATTACCTGCTTACTGCTATATGCTACGCGACTTGTGCGCCACTGCCATTACACTGACAACGCAGGGCCACTGCGACACTGTGCCTTCTCGCGACTGCGTTGGCTTGCGAGATCAACAGGGCCGGCCTGTGTTGGGAGAGCTGCTTGGTCATGGGTCTCGGCCCGTCCGTGGTCACCTCGTTGCTCGACATTAAGGATCACGTGCTCGTAATTAGGCACTTGCAGGTAAGCACCCTTTCTCCCTTTCTTTTCGTTCATGTGCGAAAGTGTATATGCTCTGTCACTTTTGGGATGATGATGATATGTGGGGTTTAACGTCCCAAAACCACCATATGATTATGAGAGACGCCGTAGTGGAGGGCTCCGGAAATTTAGACCACATGGGGTTCTTTAACGTGCACCCAAATCTGAGCACACGGGCCTACAACATTTCCGCCTCCATCGGAAATGCAGCCGCCGCAGCCGGGATGCGGACCTGCGACCTGCGGGTCAGCAGCCGAGTACCTTAGCCACTAGACCACCGCGGTGAGGCTGTCACTTCTGAGAGTGCGACGATTCACGCACACATGCCGATTTCGCTATCCCAATGCACACTGACATGTTGGACATGTTGCCACGGAGCGTATTGATTGATTGATTTGTGGGGTTTAACGTCCCAAAACCACCATTTGATTATGAGAGACGCCGTAGTGGAGGGCTCCGGAAATTTCGACCACCTGGGGTTCTTTAACGTGCACCCAAATCTGAGTACACGGGCCTACAACATTTCCGCCTCCATCGGAAATGCAGCCGCCGCAGCTGGGAATCGAACCCGCGACCTGCCACGGAGCGTATTTCTTACGCACAGCGTAATTTTATCAAATGGTTAGACCTACGCAGCGCACGTTAGTGTCAAGCTCACACTAATACATTCACTGCGCATCAGGATTGGAAACTTTCGCTAGCATCAGCATGGATGGCGAGCTTCAGGAGCAGCGTGATAGCCACGCCTTTGCTATCGTATACACGCAACTTCATCACTCTGTATTGGGAGGTGTGCCGCGCGTTGCTTTGGGACGTTTCGCTGCTCGTCAACTCTCATCAACCTGCTGGTGTGTTGAAAAGGGAGGACGCGCACGCAACGTCGGACACGACAGGAAAGCTTCGAAACACTGTATTTTTTCTGCAAATTCTAAAGGAAAGATGGCTACTTAATGCGCCAGAACGAAAGTTTAAATGAGGTCAGAAAGTAGCCATAGAAGCAACATGAAATTGGGTCGTAAATTATTCAATTTGGTGGAATGTAGCCATCAACATTAAAGGGTTCCGGAAATTTCCACCACCTGGTGTCCTTACTCTTTCACCGACCAGGCACAATACATAAACGCAAGCCTATAGCCAGGGCGGGGGGGGGGGGGGGGCTAAGCACTTTCTAACGGACCCCCGTAATGCCTCCCCCGAAAAAAAAATCCTGGATACGGGTCTGCATGGGCGTCAACTGCTGCGTTTGCGCACCTCTCACCGCTTATCAGTCAGCGCCCAACTGAGGCTAATCTGTTCCGGACAATAATCTGCGGTTGTCACACATGCGCTTTGATGAATTCCCTCTCTTTGTTCACGGTGCTTCTTTATAAACTATGGCGGATCACTCCGCCGAGAAATTATTTTTGGACACCTTCTTTCGACTAGCAGAGAGAACGTTCTTTCTTCTTGCGGCGTCTTTCTCCCCCGTAGAGAGAAAGACGCCACAAGAGAGGTACACACAACACGCCCGCAATTGTTGCCTCATACTAACTGCGAGTCTGTTACTTTTGGAGGAAGCGGCCTTGGGCCACTGCAAAACAACCCCTTGAACCAAAAGACGTTTGAAGAGAATCGTCTTGGTAGGTCTTTCCCGCCAAGTTTCTTGTGTAGACAGCCGTCCATTGCGACAAGAGTTGCGAAGTGGTTTCGTTGGTAAGTCATGAGGAATGAAAAATATATATAGGACGAAGACAGCTATGTGCTTTCCGGGTCGCTATCGAGAAGTCCTCGGGACACGCGTTTGAGGCACCTGCTATGGACTAGTCAAACTTCTGCTGAAAATTCTACTCAGCCGGACGCACCTCGGAACCTGCTCAGCATTCAGAATAGGGACCGGGGCCAGGGGCCCTGGGCGACTTGTCCGGATGGTCTGGCGTGCTTGCGCTTTCTCATGAACTATACAAATACGTCCTATTGAATGTTAGTCACGCCGGACTAGTCTGTATGACGCGTGTGTATCGGTTATAAAGACAAAACGGTGAAGAAACAAACGTCAAGTTCTTCGTCGCAAGAGAGCTCCTTCAATGTCGTGCGATTATACCGATATTTCGCCCCGCCGCGGTGGTCTAGTGGCTAAGGTACTCGGCTGTTGACCCGCAGGTAGCAGGTTAGAATCCCGGCTGCAGAGGCTGCACCTCCGATGGAGGCGGAAATGTTTTATGCCCGTGTGCTCAGATTTGGGTGCACGTTTAGAACCCCAGGTGGTCTTAATTTCCGGAGTCCTCCACTACGGCGTCCCTCATAATCATATGGTGGTTTTGGGACGTTAAACTCCACATATCAATCAGTACCGATCTTTTCTAAGGAAGTAAAACTTTAACGCACCGCTTTGGTAAGGTTGGAAATCAATTTAGTTTCTTCCTTACAGATAAAATGCTGAAGGAACGAATAAGAAAAACTTTATTTTTGGGTTAGATTGCACGGTTGGAACGCGCACGCGCATATTGTGTTATCCAGAATGAAACTATTTGCAAGTTTCGTCGCCTTTAGGGGGCGCAGTGGATGATTCTATATGGCGGCCACAGAGAGTGTCAGAGTGCGTCTTTGACAAGACGCAAATTGCGTCTTTCACAAACAGCTATACGTCTTTCTCTCGGTTTCACAAACACTTACGTCTTTGCACTCGGCGTCTTTCACAAGACGCTGAGTGTGTCTTCCGCAAACAGTTACGTCTTTCTAGCATATGGCATGGCCTAAGCTGCTCATCCCCGCTGCGCTGTCTACAACTGTGCAGCTCGACCTAGTGATGGCATACTGGGACCAGCCCAAGATGTAAACATATGCGTTTCTCACGAGGCTAGATGTAGCGTCGACCATAAACTGGGGTTTGACACAAGCAAAAATCAGATATTCTCGTTTTCTTACCTACGTTGCTGCAGAAGTAGTCGGTGCTGATAAAGTGCGCGCTGCACACTTTCATCAGTGATGTGACCGACTTGCCAAGTCTCGATTTCACTATGCATTCCTTTTTCCCCGCTTCATCTCTTGGGAAGGAAATGAAGCTGACTGTCGTCGATGCTCTGTTTGTACACTGCATGCGGCACGCAGCACATGCGATTGCTTTTGAAGCCTTTAAATTTAGGCATCTCGTGGCCGCGATGACGACTCGAACAACACAGAGCAAATGTACCCAGGAGCGCCGCCGACCCACCGACCGATACTCTGAAAAAATTCTGCTGGTGGCCGTGGGGCGGCGTGACACTCTACGAAACTTGCGAATAGGTTGTTGCCTTCCAAACGTAAAGCCTATAGTTGCTCAAACAGGAGTGGATGCTGCTTAAGCTCTACGCAACGAAAAGCGTTCGTTTGCGCGATGTCCCTTGCTAACTTTGATTTTGCGACAATTTTACAGGAACGCCGCCTCACTGCTTTGCTTTTTTTTGGTTGTCGGCCAGAGATGCAGTCACTGAGAGAAATTGGGAAACCCATGACCATAGAGTTTTCTAAAATTAACTAGAGGCGACTCTGTCGCTGCGATCATTCAGCGACCATGGGAATGATGGGTAGTACACACATTTGCCTATAGTCTTCGTACTTACGGGCAGCGAATCGTGCTTGCGGTTTGGTTTATTGTTGCGTTCCAGTTTTGTTTCGAAAGAAAGAACCAACCCTTTGAGCTTCGTGACCCGATTTGGAAAGGTAAGTCTAAATGAATGAGGTGGTGAAGTGCAACCGCTGAACATTTGCTGATTTTTGTTTCGTGGGAAAACAGCTCCAAGCCACACGAACACACACGGAGCCAAAATCGGGCCAGATGTACGAAGATTAGACAAATGTGTGTACTACCCATCTTTCCCATGATCGGTGAAGCGCCCTGCGTTGCAGCTCCCATAGACACTAGCGCCAGAGTTACCTTTAGCGTATATTGGGAAAATCTATGTCCATGACCACTGCAACTTTATCTGTGACACTATGGGAACAATTCGCTGATGTAGAGTTGAAGCTACATGTGACGCTATAGATGCTGTCAATTTGTTATTGATCACGTGGAACGCAAGATCCACACTCGATCGGAGGAAAAAGACCGCGAGAAGAGAAGGGCACGAGCCACAATTTTCACAGATAGTGGCGCCACTCTACGTTTTTTTTTAACCAGCTATGATATGATTAGTCTCGGTGGAACGGACGTCTGCTGCATTTTCAGGTGGTGGGAAACTCTGCACTTGCAGGAGCAAAACCCTGCAGGTATTCTTGGCAGCCGGAGTATTGTTGTGACCGGCGCCGGAGCTGAAGAGGGAGCGGCGCTCCTTTAATCTTCAAACCAAACCGAACGACCGGCTGCCTACTGTTAGGACCGGCGCCAGGTCTGACAGTGGATCGGCGTTCCTTTTGATGTTCCTTTTTAGTCGCCAAACGGGTTGGCGGCCTGTGTCCGCCATGTATTGTTCCCCCCTGGCCGGAGGGTGCGGCGTCTTGCCGCCACGACACCGTGAGCAGTTCGGGAGACCACAAGTGCAGCTTCTTCTTTGGAAGATGACGGCGGCGGCGGCGGCCGGAAATCGTCCCGCTAATTGAACGAGTCGTTCGGCGACCATTTGAAGCTTGTTTACGGCGGCCCTTTCGATGGATGCAGTCATCAACTTCAGACCCCTCGCCCAGCGACACCCCTTGACGAGGAGGAGCCACGTTCGTGCCACATGGCCGTGCAGTGACCACGCTTCAATTTTGAACGTTCACGTGGACCGTGCGTGCTCGTCACCCTCGCGGGTAATGTGTGATCCGTGGTTGGACGGTGCCCTCTGTACGCGGTCCCCGATCTAGGGATCTGGGGAGGACAGACCCTTTATAATGAGCCCCCACGGCTCATTCGGTGTGCTTTTTTTCGAGAAGAGAACCAGGCAGAACAGAGCAGAACCGAGCAGAACCATGTAGAACCAAGCACCATGGAGCGCTATGTTAGGAGTCATGTAGAGGCCTGCCACGTTTGAGGGCTCACCGTGTAGGGAGTTCGCAATGTATATATTGTAAATAAACCCTCTTCAAGTCTCTCTTCCTCCTGCCTCGACAACTTCATCCCGGACCTCCGGTGTCTGGAAACCCCGGTCGCAACAACTGGTTGGCAGCGGTGGGATACGAGTCTGCGACGGAGAGCGACATGTACCGGAGGCCAGCCGAAAGCCCTGGAACTCGGCGGGATCGAAGCAGCGTACCACCACCGCACGTAATGGGGTGAGTGCCTGGCTTTGTGCTTGAGATATATCGAGTCTTTTAGCCTAGATTCGTTAAAAGATAGATATAACCAACAACTGCCTGGCCACTGTGGTTGTTATCTCAGCACAAGGCAGCACTGGATGATTATCTGAGCAAGTACGCTAAAGCAGGAAAGCTTAGATGATTCAATAGGAACAAGTGGTAATGTTTCAAAATTTCTAAGGGTACGTTGCGGGTTAAATTTTAGGATGTTGTAAAAAGCAGGAGTGAAAAATTAACAAGAAAAAGTAGAGAGGGATGTTGGCCACGTAGTGCTACTTGGGTGCTTAAGCTTGTGGTCTCCGCTGTGAGATTTGCCAGGCTTCAATTTCTCTAGACCCAGAATTGAAACGCTGGTGGGTTTGTGTTTTGTCACAGCTGAGCCAAAGCAAAGTAGTCGCCATGGATCTTACGAGATTGACGAGAGAGGACCTGCTGAACCTGTGTTGGGATCTGGAGCTAGATTTTAATGATGATATGCCTGCTTCTAAACTCCGCGAAGTGATTCTCGAAAGCAATAGTGACAATGAGGAAATCGAGCACTTCGGGAATATGTACTTATTGGACCAGGAGGAGGAAGTACAAAGGGCGCAAAGAAAGGAAAGATGGCGCCAGGAGGAATTGGAAGCTGAGCGCAGGCATGAAGAACATATAAAAAGGATGCAGGAATTAGATGAAGAGATAGAAAGGCTTAATTGTGAATTGGTGGCATTGCAGCAGAGTGGTCAATCCATAGATGTAGCGCACGAACGGTGCGATGTAGCGGCGGTGCCATTTGAGACCGAAGCGAAGGCTACAGGTCAGACATCTGTAGATGAAGTGCACGAACGGTGCGACGTAGCGGCGGTGCCGATTAAGGCCGAAGAGAGGGCTACAGGTCAGAAATTTGCAGATGTACCGCACGAACGGTGCGTTTCAGCAGCGGTGCCGTTTAGGGCCGAAGAGAGTGCTGCGGGTCTGATATCTGTAGATATAGCGGCGGTGCCGTTTGAGGCCAAAGAGAAGGCTAGTGCCTGTAAGGGAATGGAACAGGTTTTAACCCATTCTGAGGGAAAAGAGCTCGCGGTCACAGCAGGGTGTGAGGGTTCCGTGGTGGTGGAAACGAAGTTAAGATTAACAGAGTGTTCCATCGAACCTTGCAGCCCTGTAGACCATGTTGATGAGCGTCAGAGGCGGACGAAAGGCTCCAGGTTTGGCACCAAGGAATGTGCCAAACGGAGAAAGCGTCCGAAAAACAGAAGCGCGGCAAGGCTCGCGATCAGCGCGGCGCGTTTGACGAGGACCTTCAAACGGCGTGGCGGATTTGCGAGAAAAGGCCCGTTGTCTTCTCTGACTGGCTTAAATCGCATGCGTCTGAGCGGCCGGAGAGTAAGGAACAGAAGTGCGCAATCTACGCGGCCGCGGTCTAACGATGAACTGATAGGCAATCATCAGGACTGGGCGCGCGAGATGGCGGAGGAGCATATCGGTGATGAAGAACGTCAGAGTAGGACGAAAGGCTCCCAGGTCCGCACAAAGAAGCGTGCACAGGGGAGAAAGCGTCCGAAGGGCAACAAAAAGGCAAAGCTCGAGATGAGCACAACGCGTTTGAGTAAGGGTTTCAAACGGCGTGGTAAAATCGCGAGAAAAGTGCCGTTGTCATCTCTGACGGGTCTGTATCGTATGCGTCCGAACCGCCGGAAAAGAAAAGCGCATCGTACGCGGCAGTGTTTGAAGGATAGATTGCTAGGCAATTATCCAGACAGTCCGCGCGAAAAATCAGATGAGCATGTGGGTGCTGGTGAGCATCAGAGATGGGCGAAAGGCTCCGTAGACGGCACCAAGAGACGTGCAAAACGGAGAAAGCGCCGTAAAAACAGGCAGGCAAAAATCGCGACGCGTTTGAGGAATGTATTCAAATGGCGGAGCGAAATTTCAAGAAAGTTGCCGTATCGCAAGCGTCCAAGCGGCCAGAGAACAAAGAAAAGAGAAGCGCATTGTGTGCGTAAGTGGTCGAGGGGCAAGAGACCCTTCCGTTGTTCTCGCGGCGCATTGGACGGGGTGCGGGGCAAAAGAGTCGGTGGTTTTCGAGGGGCAGGAAGCGACAGCAAGTCGGCTTCGAGGAACGTCGCGGGGTTCGGTAGCAGGGCGATTGACGCGTGTTGTAGACCCCGCTTCTCGAGAAAATCGT
Organism: Rhipicephalus annulatus; assembly: GCA_013436015.1. NCBI lineage: Eukaryota > Metazoa > Arthropoda > Arachnida > Ixodida > Ixodidae > Rhipicephalus > Rhipicephalus annulatus. The sequence continues at coordinate 112,304 of WOVY01012870.1, read as the reverse complement.
TCCGGGCGCGACCACCGCGAGTTCGACTCAGAGTTGTTGCGAACAGCTGTTAGCCTCTCGGAGAACGTCGACTCGGGACTGTTGAAAGGAACATTTTGTTTGTTTTTGTGATTTTGTAAATAACTCGTTTGTACTTTGTTTTCGTTAGCGCTCTATCATTTTGGTAGCCTATATGCGTTGTATAGATCTATTGGAAGGATAGTGACACGCATTAGAGCGTACAGAATTAGGCGTTTGTCATCGGCACCGGAGTTGGTTTGTATGCGTCCGAGCCGCCGGACAAAACGAAAAAAAAAAAAAAGCACGTTGGGTAGAAAGGCAGACCCTTTCGTCGCTCTATCGACGGCATGTTTGATGGACTGCGGGAGTGCGAGGTACTCAGCGAGAGTAAGAACGCAGGTTGTCAGCGCAGAGCTTTGCGGGGGTCGGAGGCGAAGCGAATGGGTTTTGCCATTGTTCCATTTCCCGTTCGCCTAAAAAGACCCACAGGACGCGACACCGCGCGTTAGTCCCAAAAAGGAGTAGACATCCGTGAGCTTTTGACGATGGTCATTAGTGGATTTATTTTGTTTTGAAATTTGCTTTTGACTGTTTAAGTTGTTTTGGATTTTAATGTGTTTTTTAAGAATCTCGTCTACCAAATAGTGTTTAGGTAACACATTTTTTGGTTTTGTTCATTTCTTGGGCGTTGTACGTTTAGCTAAGGTAAGCGTTGTGCGATTGCATAAACGACACGCATAGGAGCCTGCGTCATGGTAGATACGTGTAAATGAGCAGGAGCAACGTTATGAACTAATTATGACTGAGCGTAGAGACGCAAAGTTATTGCTTGCGAGATTTTTCAGGATTCATGCGAAACTTTTTTTGTTGTTCATTTAATGTTTTGTTCGCATGTGTCCGGTGTGTAAGAAAAGCTAGCTCGTGAGTTTATATGTATGCTTTGTGAAAGTGGCAACAGCAAGGGAACGGTTAGGTGGTATCTCCTCCAGGCAGGCGCACTGTGATGTGCGTTTGCGGATGTATAATAAAGAGGTTCCTAATGCAGGTGCAGCACGGCAGTTATGCTTTCGTCTTCTCAAGAGGAATTGACGACTGGCTTTGGCGGCACTAAATTTCGGGAACTAAAAGATAGCGTGAAGTAAAATGCTTCATTTTATGAGTATGATACCTGGTGGGTTACGGCGGATTACTCACGCAGGCACTCGGGTATGCCACGGTGAGCGCATCACTTGACAATTAGTTTTCTTGAAAGCAGTTTGATGGGAAGATTATTATCGGATCGGGATTAGGAGTTTTGGTGAAACCTCAGAGAAACGTCCCGATTGCTGCTTTGTGTTTGGTAATACTGCTTACGTAAGGTTGCTTTTGGATAATTTGTCGGACTCGACGTGTCTCAGTGCGGGCAGGGTGCTCTCCCGTGCCTGTGGTGGTGTGTATGAATGCTTTTCCCAGAGGGGAGCCACAAGGAACGAGAGGGAAAGAGTCCTTGGCTGAGCGTCATCAGCAGTGGCCTGGAAGACAGCACTACACAGCGACACTTCGAGCAACCTGTGCAGCTGGTCACCCTCAGGTCGCTTCTCCCGCCGGCGGACGAGCTGTTGTGACCGGCGCCGGAGCTGAAGAGGGAGCGGCGCTCCTTTAATCTTCAAACCAAACCGAACGACCGGCTGCCTACTGTTAGGACCGGCGCCAGGTCTGACAGTGGATCGGCGTTCCTTTTGATGTTCCTTTTTAGTCGCCAAACGGGTTGGCGGCCTGTGTCCGCCATGTATTGTTCCCCCCTGGCCGGAGGGTGCGGCGTCTTGCCGCCACGACACCGTGAGCAGTTCGGGAGACCACAAGTGCAGCTTCTTCTTTGGAAGATGACGGCGGCGGCGGCGGCCGGAAATCGTCCCGCTAATTGAACGAGTCGTTCGGCGACCATTTGAAGCTTGTTTACGGCGGCCCTTTCGATGGATGCAGTCATCAACTTCAGACCCCTCGCCCAGCGACACCCCTTGACGAGGAGGAGCCACGTTCGTGCCACATGGCCGTGCAGTGACCACGCTTCAATTTTGAACGTTCACGTGGACCGTGCGTGCTCGTCACCCTCGCGGGTAATGTGTGATCCGTGGTTGGACGGTGCCCTCTGTACGCGGTCCCCGATCTAGGGATCTGGGGAGGACAGACCCTTTATAATGAGCCCCCACGGATCATTCGGTGTGCTTTTTTTCGAGAAGAGAACCAGGCAGAACAGAGCAGAACCGAGCAGAACCATGTAGAACCAAGCACCATGGAGCGCTATGTTAGGAGTCATGTAGAGGCCTGCCACGTTTGAGGGCTCACCGTGTAGGGAGTTCGCAATGTATATATTGTAAATAAACCCTCTTCAAGTCTCTCTTCCTCCTGCCTCGACAACTTCATCCCGGACCTCCGGTGTCTGGAAACCCCGGTCGCAACAGTATGTAGGTTGAAGTCGACTGGTTAGCAGCCGACGCCGTTGGAGTCCCTTACTATATCGGAATCCCCTCCTAGTAGTTGTGGGTGCCGTTCTCTTTTGAGGCGGTCGCTGTATACCTCCTTTGTTTCTTTGTTTAATTGATGAATGTTTTCACCCCCACTACCTTGTATAAGTGCGCTCATTCGACCAATCTAATGTATTGGGGCAATTCTATGCTGTGCAGCAGTGCAACAAGCAGGTTTTATTTTATTTTATTTTTTATTTTTTGCTGTGTTCTGAGGACTGCGCGCTCTACGATGGGGCACTCCAGGTTAATTTCTAGAAATGTTTTTGCTTGTTTAAACCTAAGCCGAACTACGTGAGTTTTTCCCCACTTCGTCCTAATCGTACTGCTACCGTTAAGCCCGGAGAACTCTGCAATTCGATATGCAGCATTCACTGCGCCCCTGCGGCATGAGATTGTAACGTCGTGCAAACTTGCGCGAAGTTTAAGATGGTAACGATATCAACTATTTATTGCACGCTGCTCTCGCGCGTGCAGGTGTACGCCTCCATGCTAGTCTGGGCGGTGACAGGTCTTATGGTGGATGTGTACGGCTGGGGAGTAGAGTGTGTCTACTCACTGGCGTCTGTGCTCTACGCGACCGCTGTGCTGGTCGTCCTACTCGGAGTCGACGGCCGCAACGATATGGCGACTTCAATGTTGCAGGTTAGGATTAACGATAGTTTAGGATTAACGATAGAATCTTCGTTTAAACCCCTTATATTCACGCAAGAAATTCTTCCAGTCTCTTTATATTCACGTAAAAAGAAATTTTTGTAGGGCACTTCTCGGTTATATGTGTATTTCATTTCGTTTTTAACTCACGCTTTATACTCAGCTGTTTAGCCTGCACCATATAGTATAGGGCGAACTGAATCGAGAATGTGGAAAGCCCCTGCAGGTCTTTTTTGTTCTCTTTCACCGTTACCCTCAGGGCGAATGTGAGGAAGATGATGATGATGATGAACCATCGGCTTTGCTGGCACTAGCCCACAAAGGGGGATCGGCCAAGAAGTGAGGAAGAATGAGTGTGGTCATCTCGAGATTAGGGCGCACTCGAAAAAGAAGTCGAAATAAAAAAGAGAATAAATAAAGCAACTATGTTCATCTGCACGTCGCGATACTCTACACATACTTTCCACTCGAATGCGAAGGCATGATCGCACTGCGAGAGTCTTCCTGATCATGTCGGCTGAGTTTGCAAGGACAGCATGGTCTCTTCCGCTTCGGCAAATGGGCCGAGTCTAACAGTCTATTATACTACAGGCGTTCGTAAGGTGCTCTATTAGAGAGGAGTTGTGGGGCTGTAGTTTCAGGGCAATTCCCTCCGCTATATTGCTGGAATTCGAAAGAAAAGCTTGACAATGAATACATAACTGAAAATTAAGCGATGACGTGCTACCCACAATGGCCTTCCTTTGGTCTCCGGCTATTTCAGGTTAAAAATGAAAAGTAAATTGTTCTTGGAATGAAATATCAGAAGTCCTCGGCGGCAATTATCGTCATAAGCATACATAGACATGTCGCGTCGTTTTTGCGCAACATCACGAATTTGACCGAACTAGGCCAGGAACAAATCCTTATGCATGTGCATAGTATTGTACGCTTTTAATTCATAAAAAGTCACCCCTCCCCTTCTCCTTCCTGTGGGCTCGTTTATAGCTGAAATATAGGCAAGTGTAAGGGTTAATTACACTTTTAATACGCAAAAACCGCGGTGAGTTGAAGCTTACTGGGGGGGAAGTGGTTCTTAAAATTGGAAAAGAAAAGAAAAGTGAACCCCGCAACTGTCTGCAGCTAAGTGCGACACCTCAGCAGTGGTTCACATGGGAAGGGGAATGGGGGATAATAGACTTGAGCGAAGAGAGGAAAGAGAAAGGAGAGAGCGAGCAAAGGAAGGGGGGGACGCACAGATCGTCTACCAAAATCACGGGGCGCGAATTCTCTAAATTCGCTCACGCAGTCCGCTTCCGTCTACAAAGTCGAGCAGCGCTGAAAGGGCACGCTTGATATGCGCGCGGCCACTGTTCGGGAACAAGAGGTGCTCAGTTGTTGTCCGAGGCAGGCCGAGAGCTCCGTACGTTGCGAGCATCACCTGTCTGCTCGCGTCACCAGCCGGGCAATGAAGCAAAAGGTGGTCCAGAGTCTCCAGGTCGCCGCAGTCCATGCAGTATGGACTGCCACGCCCGGAGTGCCGATGTTTTCGCTCGGCGGTGTAGTTGTCTCCGGTGCGGAGACGGAGAAGGAAACCGCGGTCTCGTCTTGGGAGTCCCTTGAGAGGGAGCCGCCGCGGCGGCTTTCCAGCTGCTACGCGAGGGTCGGGATGACGCTCGCGCACGTAGCGGGCGGTGAGGAGACGGCCGGCATCCGCGGAGCACACGAAGTTGGTGACGCCGGTGTCGGGGTCGTGCGCATCCCTCGCGGCACAGTCGGCCGCCTCGTTGCCGGGTATTCCGATGTGCGAAGGCACCCAGTGCAGCGAAAGGTCGCAGCCCGTTTGCTGCACGGCGTGTAGCTTCCGGGCAACTCTCTGCGCAAGGAGGCTGCCGTCTTCCTCGCGCGAGATCGCGGCCAAGGCCGCCCGGGAGTCGCAGATGATGGCTGCAGCGTTCATGGGTGCCCGCTCACTCAGGAAATCGGCTGCCAAATTTATAGCGGCGAGTTCCGCCACAGTGGAGGAGGCGAGGGAGGGGAGGCGGCACTTGAGAACCGCGCCGACTGATGGCACAACGCAGGCGGCGTCCGCGGAGCCGTCGCGAAGCACTGACCCGTCGACGTAAACAAGCAGCCGGCCGTTCAGCTGTTCGTGAAGGAGGGCGGAGCACTCCTGCTGCATCGCTGCCAGTGGGGTGCGCGCCTTCGCTTTGATGCCGCCAATGGTCTTGGTGATCACCAGAGGGGTGTGGCGGTAGGGTGGGATAGCCAGCCAGCTGGGGTACTGCGTGTCTGGGACAACCGTCAAGAGCTCACTCGCCCGCTGCCCCATGGATGAGTGAGGTAGAGCATATAGCCTGTTCACAAGGAGCTGCCCCTGCCTTGTGGTTTTCAGCCGCAGTACATGATTTAGTGTCCGCTGGGTCACCCGCAGGGAGATGGGAGTTTCCCCCGCTTCGGCGAGCGTGGGGCCCACCTGGGAGGTTTGGGGAAGTCCGTAGTACTCCCGCACGGCGTTGCGATGGTCCGCGTCCAAGGCAGCTAGCTGGCAAGCACTCAACGAAGCCACTGCTGCAGTGTAGATCACGCGTGCCGATGCGACTGCGTTGTAGACTCGCAGGGCAAGGGCAGGGGTGCAGCCGTGACCTCGCGCGAGGAGACTGCGTGCGGCGCCGAGTACCTTGCGGTTGCTCGTCCGCAGATCGTTGACGGCCGGTCGCCAGCTGAGCCGGTGGTCTATGGTCACCCCCAAGTAGCGCACCTTCGTGCTCCACTCGATGGGGAGGCCCCGGAGTGAGAGCCGAGGCGTGGAGCGGCGTGTCGACGCTCGCGGGTGGACGAGCAGTGCCTCCGTCTTGGAGGCGGCGAGCGCCAGTCCAACCCCGTTCAGGAATGCGTCAACCGCGTCGATGGCCACCTGGAGGGACTCGAGAAGGGCTGCCCGGTGGCGACCGGGGCCGCAGGCAAACAGCGCAATGTCATCGGCGTAAATCGCCACATGCACTTCACACGCCGTGTTGCACGGGATGTAGTCGGGCAGCTTGGCAAGAGCCAGATTGAACAGAAAAGGGCTCAATATGCTGCCCTGGGGTACGCCTGCGGTGACGGAGTGGGGACCGCTGATTGTGGAGCCAACACGAACGCGAAGAGTGCGGTCGCCCAAGAAGCTCTCCAGGTAGTCAAACATCCGCCCGCACACACCGAGGTCACGAAGTGCGTCCAAAATCGATGCGTGGGGCAAACAGTCAAACGCACTTCTCACGTCGAGCAGCACGAGGATGCCGTAATCGCCGCGGTACTTGGCCTCCTCGAGGGTGGCGATCACGTCGGCCAGTGAGTCGAACGTACAGCGCCTTGGGCGAAATCCGCTCTGTTCGGGAGGGAATGCGTTGGTTGCGGTGGCAATCCAGCGAAGGCGTCGCAATGCCATGGCTTCCATGACTTTCCCTGCGGCCGAGGTAAGTGACACTGGCCGGTAGGATGAAAGCTCCGTGGCCGGCTTCCGTGGCTTCAGGATGGGCACCACGAGCGCCTCTTTCCAGCCAGGAGGCACCTGACTTGTGCGCCACACTTCGTTGTAGGCCTCCAGCAACCGGGGCCGCGTGGAGGGGTCAATGTTGCGCAGCACCTGGTAGGTGAGGCCGTCCACTCCCGGGGCAGACCGCTTCGTGCGGTTGTTGAGCACTGCGGTCAGCTCGCTGAGAGTAAACTCCTCCGTGCACAATGCGCGGATCTCTAGCAGAATGCCCTCGGTGGGAAAGTACCGCTCGGGAGCGAACAGCTCAGGCCTGTTGAGTGCAGGCACAGGTGGTAGTCCCTGTGGAGGCTGTGGGCAAGCAGGAGGGGCAAACTTGTCTGCCAGCAGCTCAGCCAATTCCTGCGTGGCGATCTTCATTGCAACAGCAACACAGAGAACCGGGCAGCGAGGCTCTCTGGTGCGAAGAACGGCAGCGAAAATGCGCCAGGCTTGGGCGTGGTTCTGAGGGTCATCTAGTGACGAGCAGAGGCTCCCCCAGCTCTGGTTGCGACGGCGTCTGGCGTGCCTGCGGCACACCGCGTCAATAGAGTTATAGGCACGCCAATGTTCCGCCTTCTGCGAGCGCACCGCCACAATCTGCGCCCTGCGACGCGCGGCGCGAAGGTTGAGGAGGCTGATGTCTGGTGCGGGGGTGCCCGCAGGCACGGTGCAGTGGGTGGTAGCTGCGTCGTGACACTCGGCCAGCGCGGTGAAGAAGTCTGCAGAGACTGGCACTCTAGCACACAGTTCTCTGAAGCGAGTCCACTTCACAACACTGTAGGTCCGAGTGTACCTGATGTAAGCTGAGGGGGGTGTGACCACGATGGGGTAGTGGTCGGAGCCCTGAGAGTCCGGTGCACGTTGCCACTCATATTTACACGTACCACCCACGAGAGTCAGGTCGATGGCACTGTCGGACACACCACGGCGCGCGAGAGTACAGCTACCCGTGTTTATAACGAGCAGTCCGGCCTTTTGCACGGCATCGAGAAGGTCGCGCCCACGGTGGTTCGTCACGCCACTGCCCCACGAGGTGTGGTGAGAGTTAAAGTCGCCACCGATGACCGCGTCGCGATTTAGGCGGTCTGCGAGGCGGCACACGAATTGGGTGTCCCAGCGTGCCGAGTAGTTCGATGTGCGCACGTACACGCTCGCGACACTGGTGTCCGTGCTCCCGATGCGCACAGTCAGGGCGACGGCCTCGAGGGTGTCACAGAGAATGTCCTCGATGTCCACTGCAGCGTGAGGGAGGTCGGCGCGCACATAAACCGAAGCCCGCGACGTGCCGGGAGGATGCGAGGGAGTGCTGCACCGGACTGCGCTACACTCTTCAAGTTCGCACTGCGTGGTGCTGTGATAGCCGACAAAACCAGGTAGGTTGAGTGTTCCGACGCGAGCGTAGGTTTCTTGCAGCAGCAAGACGTCGTACTCGCGTCGGAGGAGTTGGGTAGACAGCTCGGCGTGACGGCAGCGGAGAGAACGAACGTTCCATTGAAGAATCCGCGGCCGAAACACCTTGCCGCTAGCCATGTTGATTGAGGGCAGCGTGGGCGGCCAGGGCCGCGTTGCACAGCTCGAACACAGGGCCGGATTGCGGTATTGTCCCGATGAGGGCCTGCACGGCAGCGGCCAGGGCACTAATCATCATGTCCTTTTGCACCTCGCAGTCGGGGGCCGAGGGTTCGGCGGCCGGGGGCGAAACAACCGCGCTGTACGTCCGGCCCGGTTGCACTACCGAGGAAATACCAGTGCACGGTGCTCGAGCAGGCACGGCTTTTCTCTCGCTCTTAAGGTTCCTCTCGGCCTCACGACGAGAGAGGGGCGGGTCCGCAGAGGCCATGATTTCTAGCACCTTCCTCTCGTGTTGCCAGCGAGGGCATCGGGGCTCGGTGGCGGGATGTGGGCCGCCGCAGTGTAGGCACTTGGGGCCGGGTGCAACGCAGTCGGCGCGGGCGTGGTCGCCGCCACAGCGCGAACAGCGTGGGGAGCTGGTGCACGTCGCATGAGTGTGTCCGAAAGCGCCACAGCCAGCGCACTGGAGAGGGCGGCGACGACGACAACGTACAGGGCGGGTCTGCTTAAATAACGCCACCTCAGGTGGCGGTGCGTTACCCACAAATCGGAGAAGGACATTGCGTCCGGTACGGGCACAAGAGAGGATGGGAGCAGAGCTCTCTATGTTGTTTTTGAGGACCTCCTCGTCAAAAGCCGCGTCAACGCCGTGAAGTACGCCGGTACAGGTTCCTTTGTTGGCGGTCTTGGCGTTGACAGCCACTTTCCCGATGCTTTCCACTGCCAGGAGAGCGGAGGTGTCAGCTCCGGGTGTGGTGTCAACCGCAACAACGTTGCCGCTGAAGTTAATGCGCACACGCTTCGTGCCGGGCACCTTCGAGAGCTGTGCTGCAATTGCGTCGCGGCTGAGGGAGAGGAAGTTGTTCTTCCTGCCCTTGGGGCGGTAGAGGATGGTGGCAGAGGTGCGACGGGGCTCATTCGCGACCAGGTGTTCGATAATATCGAGTTGGTGCTGGCGGCGACCTGGTTTCTGGCGGGGCCCCTTTCCCTTGCTTGGGGGAGCTGCACTGGCTGGCTGCCTACTGGAAGGGGCATTTGTAGCTGTTGATGCCTGGCACGGAAATCCGTTTTTCTGCTGATGCTTGCGTCGGGCCTCTTCATAATCTGCTTCGGTAGAGGCGTCCACCGTCAGTGGGCGCATGGGGCCGAAAGCAGAAGGAGGGTGTGGCGCGGTGCTAGCGGCAGAGTTCGGAGGAGCTGCGGCCGTAGGAGACGACGCGCCCGTGCTCTCCTTTGAGCGGGAGAGTGGAGGAGAGTGCTGTTGTTGTGGCGAGGAGGTGGGAGGTAAACAAACCACCCCATCAGACACCGGAGAGGCCGCTCTCTCTGGAGGACGGGTCGGACGGGTTGCGTGACCGGAAGAAGGTGGGGAAGGCTCGAGGAGGGTGGGATTTCCTGTGGCGGTCTGGGAGGCTCCCGCTTGCGCAAGAGACTCCAATGTTGCCTCGGTTGCCCTTCCAGTAGAGGTCATGCGCGTTCCTTCGCCTGGAAAAAGGGGAGAGACAGCACTACGTGCACACCCCTCTCCGAACAGGTCTTCTTGACGCCCGGCGCGGCAGGCTTGCACAGCCAGCAGGCAAGGGCAGAAAGTGGTTGCCGGCGGCGCAGAGTGAGCGCGCGCTCGCTTGGGGGGAGCTGCAAACGACGCCTGTTGTGTTGCTCGTTGGCGGCCTGGTCCGTCAGCGCAGATTCCGGTTCTGGCCAGACCCTTTGGGGAGGGCGACAGGGACGGAGAGGAGGACGGAGGCGTGTTGTGCTCCCAAGAGGAGGATGATGTGGGCGAGGAGGAATCGGTACTGGCCTGTTCCTCGCTGTCTGCCGGTGTTGATGCGACCGATTCTTGGTAGTCCTGCAGCTCAGCCTTGCTTCCCTCTTGTAGTGTGGGTACAAGATGGAGTTGGGAAGGAATGGCGGCGGCGGCCTCCTCGGCCGTTAGCGTCGCGCTTTTCGTGGTGGCGGCCTTGATTTTTGGTGCCTGACGCCGGCGTGGTGACAACAGTTTCCCGATCCTTCGTACATGGGGCCGAGAAGTTGGGGTGCTGGTAGATGAGTGCTTTTGAAGACGATTGGCAGCAGCCTTCAGTTTACGAGCCCGGGTCATCATCGGGGCCGCAGGCGATTGTTTGGGTGAGCTGGGGCGGCTCGTTGCGGTAGCATGCAGGCTCGCGCAGAGGGTGATCTCGTCAGGAGCGTCCTTAGAAGGGGTGTCCGTCATTACTGGTAGAGGCGATGGGCCGTACCAGGCGAGGTCATTACAGATTAAAAAAAAAGAACTAAGGGGAGATGAGAGGGCTCTACATTTCCTCAATATCTTGATAGCCCTGAACAGGGCTTGAGACAAAAAATGGCTCAATAGGACAAGGGAGGGAAGAAAAAATTAAAACGGCGCACGGGTGTGCGCAAAATCTATCAAAATAAAAAAACTGGGGGAAAAAAAAGGGAAGCATGGAAGCGCCCGTAAGGTACGGCGCCACACTAGACGCTCGCGTGCTCCTCCAGGAAAACCGGTCGGGGACCGACCGAAAAACACGTCTGCTCTCTTCGGCGGTCGAGACGAGACTCCAAGCTTACTGAACCCCATTGCCGTGTCACTGTCGCCTGGTATGATACATTGAGCACCGAAGCACGTGTTGGCGGTATAGGGATATTCGACCGCTTGGAATATACGAACGAATATTACAGTATTTCGATTCTCTTGGTGCACCAATTTTGGTTATGCGCATTTTCAAGGCATTCGGAATACACGAATGTTTGTGTATCTTAGAATCGCTCATTATGCTTTGTGAAGGTATTTTCACTGCAGTGTTGGAATGGCATGCAGTGGAAACACCTAATAAAAATAATCCGTGCTGAGTCGAAGCCAGGCTTTAATGTTACTTGTACATTGCACGTGAATCCCAATTAACTATTTTTAGGCTTATAGGCGTATTATACGGACGTTTTTGGGCTTAGTACAGTAACTTTTAAAACGTAACGTAACATATTGTACCAGTTATAACTAGTATTCTATTAATATACATATCTCAATTGCTGCAATTCAAAGTTGATTCACTGAACAAAAAAAAGTGGCAATAGCATATGTCTTGTTCCAGTTCTTGAAAAAAAAAAAACATGTTGCAAGTTAGTTGGGTCATGTCAAGGATGATATTTTTTTTTGAAATTTTATGTATACCGTTAGCACTATTCGATTCGACATTATTCTACCAAATAACTATTCGCTTCGAACCAGTTTTCTATTCACGCATATCTAATTAGGCCTGCAGATGGCTCTATACATAGATTATAGACTCTGACTCTCGGGTGCCAGATTTTGCTGCGCCACAGCAAGCAATACGACTTTTCTATCTATGCGCTGGTGCAACTCTCGTAAATTTCGTTACTGCACTTTCCACAGAAACGTTTGGTTTTGTCGTACGTTTTAGCACAGCTCAAAAGGCTTTTTTTCTGCCTGCTGATATACACATATGACCTAGATGCCCAGTTCAGAATGATTTTTTCTTTGTTTGTGACATGCTGCTCCGCCTTATATGCACGAAGGGAGTCGCCACTGCACGTGAAGCTCGGCAGGTGCCGGAACTGGTGCTGCGGCGTGTCGCGTTGCTGCTCGAAGACACGAATACGCTGACGACGTGCACGGCGCGGTTTCTGCTCGAGGCGGTGGCTGTGCTGAACCGGGCTGTCTTCGAGATGACGGGCCCGTTCCCGTGCGGCAGGATGGTCACCTCTCTCGCAGTGATCTTCCTATTCAGAGAGGCAAGTTTGATCTGCGTATATAGTTTTTCACAGACTTAGAATAAGTGATTACAGGGGTCATTCTTTAGTGGCTGATAATCGGAACAGCGCGAGCGATGAGATATAAAAATGGACGTCTTGTTATTTTGACAATATAGCGTTCACCGAGTATAACATAGGTATAAAGAACAACACGGCGACGCCGACATCAACGGCAAAAAATGGCCGCCATCCCGCTATGTGTAAGTGAATGTCATCGAAGCTGTATTAGATATCCCACGGGCTGAAGGTAGGAAGAAGGTATACTTTATTTATTACTTTAGGGAAGTGCTGGTAAAAGTAACTTTGTGGTCGCTTTGGTAGATTTTGATTGGATCCGTGACCACTTGCGTCAGGGCGAATTTGTTCCAGCATTATTATCACGCTGTTTGTTCTTGTGTCTTTGATTTTCGTGGTCGGCCCGTGACAGTCATAAAACGAACTGATTGGTAAACAGCGGCCGTATATATTGCCTGCGGTGTCTTTTTCGGATTCAGTGTATTTTCCTACCTCCTGAAACTTCGACGGGGTTTTTCATGCGGACGGTGCTCCTTCGGTCGCGCAGTGCATCGACGTGGTGGCCTCGTCCTTCGCCGTAGTGGCCCAAATGAGCGGCACGAAGGCCACACTGATGGCCGCCTGCGGGACGTCCATCTGCATGTCGGCCTTCGCATCCGCTTATCGCTACACGGCGCCCGCGCGACCCGAGTTCTGCGCGGGACACGCGTTCCTCTCCTTCGGAACCACGTTGGCCACGGCGGGGAACTTCACGCCACCGCGGCATCGCAGCGCACTCGCGGGCAAGTCTCAGGTCGTTTCTGCTGAAAATATGAGTGGGGCTTTCTTATGCACAGTATGGATCGCAAAAATTGTGACCTTTCAGCACGTACGAATAAGGAGAGATGGGGTCACGGAGAGCGTGAAATTTCGACTGGTTCGACAGTTTGAAAACTCACGATCCGGCCCTTGACGCCTTCCGTCATTGTTTGGTCGCTGTAAGTGGTCAGAGTTTTTACGGCCTACTGTGTGAAAATAAGCCGAATAACCCAGCACCGCGTTCATTTATAACTTTAAGCTTTTACGGAAGCAATGACGTCAAAATAACCCGTTAGAGCAGTGGTTCTCAGTTATGTTTCGGAGACCCTTAGACCGATGGAAGTGATGATGGACATTTGAGTGTGAGAAAAAGAAAGGATAGGTCATAAATAAACACAACACGCAGCATGAAATACGCTCCTTTTGTTTTTGCCTGGCAAGGAATGGTCAAACTAAAGTACTGTATACATTCGTTCCTTCAATCTCAATAGCTTGGTGATGACTTGTGTGGTTTGCCGCCACATGGCTATACACTCAGTCGGTTTCTAGCTATGGCGTAAATTTGTCGTGAAAAACTGAAACAAATGTTCACGCCATCACGAAAAAGGCTAAACATGATTCAGCTCTTCCGTATTCCAAAAATGTCGTGCCAAAATGTCAAGGATGTCAAGGATACTAATAATCAGAAGGATCTGCTGTCATGGAAAATACCGTTCCTCAAAAAAGGGTGTGGGTTTCGAGGAACCCCAGAAATGACTTCGAGGACCCACATTTGCAAACATTTGCTTAGAGCATGCTTGCTAGGTCTGCGACACCACTGTCCGTAGCACCTGCTGGCCCAACATAATTTTGTTTTTAATGTACAAGTCATAGTTGTGCGAGCGTTATGCAATGCTTTCTAAGAAAATTGAAGGGCCTGGTTGCACCACTGTATTACTTGTTTGGAAAGAAGCATCCCCAGAATACTGCTATCCCCTAGATGTATTGGACTACAGAGATTATGTCACCTTGGCAAAAATGCAGACTAATCACTTTAAGTTATGTCTATAAGCGGTGCTAACTCGATAATAATTTGTGAGGTGTTACATCCCAAAACTTTGATATGTGTCCGAAGCAAGCCATATGGTGGGGGTGGGGGCTTTTGAAGTTTAGATCATCTGGTGTTCTTTAACGTGCGACTAAATCTAAGTACATGGGCCTCAAGCATTTCGCCTCCATCTAAACGTGGCTGCCATAGATGGGATTTGAACCTGCAACCTTAGGTTCAGAGTCGAGCACCATGACCTTCTTACGGCGGGTCAAAATGGCGGGAAGGCTTAGCTTAAAAGAAGCGACACGCTTTCGAAATTCCCGTGCACTGCAGTCGAGTCCGTGACTTTTTCATGCAGACTTCTTACACACTGGTACACTAACGCGACAGTTTGTTATTGTTTTCTTTTTTTGGTGTCACGCAGGTTTGTTGGCCTCGGCGATCCTGCTGTGGCCTCGCGACGACCCAGATGCCGAGTTCGCGATCATCGTGGGTTGGATGTCGTCTCTAACCATCATGGCATTCTCGATTTTGTTCACGGGTTACGTGGTGTCATACTGGTGCCCTACAGCTGTAGATCGAAGGCCATTGCCCATGTGGTGGCACTACTGACTTCTACAGCGCCTGAAAATACCACGTCGTGCCTGTGACGATGTTGACAAGAAGGGAGCCTGTTTTGTGATGTCCGATGACGTGGCATCTGTTCATTGTTGAAGTTCCTTACTTAAAAATGATTCGGTACCAACTTCGTTTCTTCTCTTTACGTCATTTGTGATTGTCATGTCAGACGGTGCGTTTCCCATTTCATCGTTCATATCGCGAGCTCGTCGTTACTTCGTCAAGCAGGACGCGCTTGCGTGCATTGTTGGCCTTGGCTGCTCGTTGTATGAAAGAAATACACTCACATTTAATTTTGACTGCATGGTTTACTGCCATCAGCATTTTTAATACGGTTCGTATATATATATATATATATATATATATATATATATATATATATATATATATATATATATATATATATATATATATATATATATATATATATATATATATATATATACAACGGTGCAGCTGACGCTTTATTCAAGCAACAGCAAGATGGCGCCGATGATGAAGAAGAACGGGGCGAAGACTGATGATGGTTATTGATAGATGAGGAAGATGACGTACAATGAATTCTCACACTAATTTCCCCCGTCGACGGAAGCGGCCAGCCTGACCGCGAATTACGCCGTGGAACGCATACAATAGGGCTTGAGACGCGAAACGTGCACAATCTCTGTCCCGCGGCAGCGTTGGTCAGTGGGGACATGAACAGGTGTGACACGGTAGTTCACCGGTGAGGTCTGTTCGATAACTTTGTAAGGGCCAAGATAGCGCGACTCAAACTTTTCGCATAAGCCAGGCGTTCGCGCAGGAGTCCACAGAAGTACATTGTCGCCAGGGCGGTAGGGAACGACGCGGTGAGTGGCATCGTAACGATGTTTGCGATCTTCTTGGCTAGCTTCGGTGTTTACACGGGCAAGACGACGGCATCGAGCAACGCGGGACAGAAACTGGTCGCAAACGAATGGTGAAGAGTTGACGGGGCCAGAAAAGAATGAAACGTCGAGTGGTGATGTCGGTTGGCGTCCGTATACTAGGAAAAATGGAGAATAGCCTGTGGTTCGTTGAACTGACGTATTATATGCATACGTGACAAAGGGAAGTACGGCATCCCAATTGCGATGGTCCGGTCGGATATACATGGACAGCATGTCACACAGCGTGCGATGAAATCTTTCCGTTAAGCCATTGGTTTGCGGGTGATAGCTAGATGTTGTTTTATGAACTGTTTTTGATGCTTGAAAAACTTCACTGAGCGTGCTTGAAAGAAATGCCTTTCCCCGGTCGCTCAAAAGGACACGAGGGGCTCCATGACGTAGATAAATAGCATTCAAGAAGAAAGTTGCTACTTCCGAAGCACTTCCTGAAGTGATTGAGGCCGTCTCAGCGTACCGGGTCAAGTGATCAACCGCGGTGACGATCCACCTCTTGCCGTCTGATGTAGTTGGGAGGGGCCCGAAGAGGTCAATTCCGACGACAGAGAACGGCTCTGATGGACAAGGAAGTGGTTGTAGGGTACCGACTGGAGCAGTAGTAGGCCGCTTGCGGTGTTGGCAAAGTGCGCACGAGGCAATATATTTAGCTACTGCCGTGGAAAGACCTGGCCAGAAGAATCGACTGCGGATGCGCTCGTATGTTTTGTAGTAACCCAAGTGTCCTGACGTCGGGTCGTCGTGGGAAGCGCGCAGAACTTCAGTGCGTAGCGCGCGTGGTACGACGGGAACCCATCGGTGGCCTTCCGGGTGGAAAATGTATCGATATAGGACATCGTCCTCCAACTTGAATAGTCGGAGTTGTTTCCGGAGCCTGACATTAGTGGAAGACGAAGCACCGGTAAGCCGACCAATGATGTCAGTGCAATACGAATCGGCTCGCTGGTGAGTAGTAAGTACTGACGGACGGATGGATGAAGGTGGGGAAGAAATGGATGATATCGACGAGGCGCCCTCCGTATAGCCAATTTGACAAGGGGATGTGACGTGCGCCGAAAACTGCGGCAAAGGGCATCGTGACAAAGCGTCGGCATCTTGATGTTGTCTTCCAGTCTTGTAGATGACGTCAAAGTCATGTAATCGGAGAATCCAGCGGCCAAGTCGTCCCAACAAGTTTTTGATTGTGGACAACCAGCAAAGAGCATGGTGGTCTGTCACAACAGTAAAATGTCGACCATGTAGGTACGGACGAAATTTTTGGATGGACCAGACAACAGCCAAGCACTCTTGTTCGGTTATCGAGTACCCCTTCTCTGCAGAGGTCAGAGTGCGGCTTGCATACGCGACAACTTTCTCGCGAAAGGCATGGTCGCGCTGCAGGAGTACGGCGCCGATTCCTTGTCCACTCGCATCAGTGTGTAATATCGTAGGTGCCTTGTCATCGAAATAACAAAGCACCGGTGGGGATGTCAGTGCCTGCTTGAGTTCTTGAAATGATGCTTCGCATTGATCATTCCAATCGAAAGAACCGGTACTAGCAAGGAGCTTGTGTAGAGGAGCGGCAATAGTGGCAAAGTTGCGAATGAAGCGGCGAAAGTACGATGCGAGTCCAAGGAAACTGCGTAGTTCTTTGAAACGGAAGGGCCGCGGAAAGTTGAGGATTGCGGAAATTTTGTCCGGATCGGGCTGGATGCCATCTTTAGTAACGAGATGTCCTAGAACTTTTATAGCTGTGTTACCAAAATGGCACTTCCTTGTGTTTAGTTGAAGTCCAGCGTTGGAGAGACATGTGAGCACTTGATCTAGGCGTTGCAGATGATCATCAAAAGTGGAAGAAAACACGACGATATCATCGAGGTAGCATAGACAAGTTTTCCGCTTGAGGCCACGAAGAACAGTGTCGACCATCCTTTAAAATGTGGCGGGAGCATTACATAGACCGAATGGCATTATGTTAAACTCGTAAAGACCGTCCGGCGTAGAAAAGGCGGTCTTTTCTTTGTCTGCTTCGTCCATTGGCATTTGCCAATACCCGGACCGAAGGTCAAGGGTGGAGAAGTATTGGGCGCCTTGCAATGAGTCAAGTGCATCATCTATACGGGGCATCGGATATACATCCTTTCGGGTAATCTTGTTGAGCGCGCGGTAATCAACACAAAATCGTACCGATCCATCCTTCTTTCGTACCAACACAACGGGTGATGACCAAGAACTGGTAGAGGGTCGTATTATGTTTCTGTTTAGCATATCGGTTACGTTCTCCTCGATGATTTTGCGCTCGGCCAAGGAGACTCGGTAGGGGCGACGGCGTACAACAGTCTGACCTTCAGTGTCGATGCGATGATGCGCAACTGTGGTCTGTCCTAGTGCCGAAGCATTGGCGTCGAAGGAGGCCCGGTGTTTCCTGAGCAAATTCAGCAACGCCTCACGCTGAGAAGCAGAAAGGTCAGGATTTATCCCGGGAGCAAAGGAGGAGGAAGTAACAGACTGGGCCTGTTGTGGCTGAGCTGTCAAGGCGTCAAGAGAGACCAAAGATACCGGTTGTGTATCCACATAACATGACACTGCAGAATCTTGGGGTAGGAGGACGGGCTCTGGGGTAGGGTTCAGGTCAAGGATTATCGCAGCACTGTCTTTGAACCGCACCAGGCTGGAGGGGACTACAACGCCGCGAGCTAGACAGCTGCTGGAAGGGATGATAAGGACGTCACCATTGGCAATATTCGGAGAAGTGATGGTGATGAGTTGCTCTTGACCCGGGAGCAGTATGGATTCGGAAGCTGTGAAGAAACGCAACGGTTTTTCGTCGACGCGTTCGCTGCAGTGATCGGTCTCGGTCATTTCGACTACACGTTGACGGCAAGAAATTAATGCAGATGCTGATGAGAGAAAGTCCCAACCTAAAATTAGTTCATGAGCACATGAAATTAATACAGCGAAAAGGTGATGTGATGAAGAATACCATAAATGAAGACACGCGCTGTACATTGGGCCGATGGTCTAATTATTGCTCCATTGGCCCCAATCAAAGATGATCCAGGGTAGGGTGTCTTCACTTTCCGCAATCGAGAACACAAGTTGGCACGCATAACTGAAATAGTTGCTCCCGTGTCCACCAAAGCCAACACCCGCACACCTTCCACAGTTACCAATAACATGTTTGACGGTCGTTCAGGAGGACTTGGGTCATTTCGCCGCGATGCAGTTTTCCCTCCAAAAACTGCACTGTTTAGTTTTCCGATCGCTGGGCAGCCAGTTGAGAGACAGGCCGAAGTGGTGAAACAGAGCGTCGGAGTGGCGAAGGGGAGCGTGGTCGGGATGCACGTGTATTGTTGGTCGCGTTGGAAATGCGCACAGGAGACGGTGATCGGTGGTTGGAAGGACTGTCGGCATAACGGTAGTAACATCGAGCACATGTGTCATCTCGTTCAAAAGCGGCATAACCACGACGTTTATCTTGCTGCCGACGTCGACAGACCCAGGAAATGTGTCCTCGAATTCCACAGTAGTAGCAAATAGGACGTGGGGCCCGCCAGGAAGAATGGTAGGTAGGGTTCGGTGGACGGGCGACTAGAGGTGCGAGATGTTCGTGATCAGGTACAGGTGGTGGTACTTGAGACGGCGAGGGTTGCATTGCAGCGATCTGTGCATACGAAGTGGGTTGGGGGCATGGTGGAGCATGGTGGGTGCTTTGAAACGCTGACATTTCTTCCCTAATAATTCCACGCAGATCACTAGAGGCGGGTTGAGCGGGAACGTTGTTAGAAAGAGGTAAAGTGTAGGCTTGCAATTCCTCACGAATTATGGCTCGAATGATGGCTCGGAGCTCCATACTGTTTGCCAGGGGGTTCTCAGAGAAGTCGGGTCGCAGGCGGATTGACTGCAAGGTATCAAGCCGCTGGCATACCGAGACGACGTCGGAAACCGTCGAAGGGTTGTGTGCGACGAGGGCGTTGAAAGCGGTAGGTCCGATACCCTTTAGAAGGTGCCGGACACGATCACCTTCTGGCATGGTGTCGTCGATACGGCGGCAAAGTGCAAGCACATCCTCAATATAGGAAGTGTAGGACTCACCGCAATGTTGAACGCGTTCTGCCAGTTTCTTGTGAGCAACTTCTGAACAGACGGTCGGTGTACCGAAAATGCGTCGGAGCTGGTCTTTGAAGGAAGACCAATCGCGGAAGTCGCTCTCATTATTCAGGAACCATGTCTTGGCAACCTGAGAGACGTAAAACTGGACGCGTGCTAATTTCGATGCCTCGTTCCAGTTGTTGTAGACACCTACGCGGTCATAGTTGTCGAGCCAGTCTTCGACATCTTCGCCAGGCAGACCGGAGAAGATTGGTGCTGTGTTGGGGGCTGGCTGGTTCCGACGAAGCAGAAGAAGAAACGGCCGACGGAGACGTACGCGGCCGGCGGGGACCCGACCAGCCCGAACACGTGGGTTGGCGCTACGCGCCGAAAGAAAGCACAACCGCACTCCACGGCTACCTAACACACACTCGTTTTATTTTACAGTCGCCTTGAATTCCCGGATGCCAGAGCGGCGCCCCCTGGCATCCTCACATGTCAAATCGAAACCGAAACCCCAGAACACAACAACCATCCCCTCCTCGAAAAAAGCACACCTTGGCGGGTCTCCGGGTTGGGGGCTGGTCCCAACGAAGCAGAAGAAGAAGAAGAAGAAGAAGAAGACGGCCGACGGAGACGTACGCGGCCGGCGGAGACACCGACCAGCCCGAACACGTGGGTTGGTGCTACGCGCCGAAAGAAAGCACAACCGCACTTCACGGCTACCTAACACACACTCGTTTTATTTTACAGTCGCCTTGAATTCCCGGATGCCAGAGCGGCGCCCCCTGGCATCCTCACATGTCAAATCGAAACCGAAACCCCAGAACACAACAACCATCCCCTCCTCGAAAAAAGCACACCTATACACTGTTTATATTTATACATGCTCGATACAAAAGTATATACAAGGTATGAACGTTAGAACATATGAAATTCAAAACACGGCACACCGAACTCACACACTACAAGTCCTGAAAATGCATGGAAAATATGTACATTGGAAGTCCTGAAAATGCACCAAAAATTGTATACAACTCAGTACAATATAGATTTGTAGTTCTACGTCACGTAGTCATCGAACCGACGCGGTTTCTGCCGCTTCCGCTTAGGGCGGGCCCTTTTGGGTGTAGAATCGGGTGCAAGAGGAGAAGAAAGTTGTGAAGGTTCTGAACGAGCGTTAAAATTCTGGGTCTCATCAGAGCTCGCAGCATGAGCTTCGGAAGAATTTTGCGGGCCGGAGTCTGGTTCAACGGTATCAGCCGTATTTGAAGGTTCGAAGTGAACAGTATGACTTGGTGTACTTGAACCAGCGACACCGACTGGTAACTCCTCCCCCCTTGAAGAAATGCCTGTACATGGAGGCCACAGGTAATAATCTGATGCATAGTTGAAAGGCGTGGACGGAACGTGATGAGGAAGACTTTTAGGTGTTGAAGGCGAATCCGTATGAAAAATAACAAGGCGCGAAGAATTCCAGATGTTACCATCACTTAAGCGAAAAGAAGTGGGGCTAACCTGGCCCAAGACTTCGTAAGGACCCCGATACTTGGGCCGCTTGCCTGGCACACGAACCTTGACTAGATCACCAGTGCGAACTTTGGACTGCTTTGCACCTCGACGGGTGTCGACATACTTTTTCATTGCTTGTTGACGAGAAAAAACCCTGGTACGAATTTGATCAGGAGAAGACACTGCTAGGTTACGAGGCAAAGAGACTATGTCGAGAGCAACTCGCGGTTGCCTACCGTGGAGAAGTTGAGCAGGAGACACTCCAGTGGTGCCTTGTGGTGTGAACCTGTACGAAGCTAAACATTCCGTCAAGACTTGCTTGAGGGGACGGTGCTCTAATTGGGCGATCTGGATATGTTCCTTCAGAACGCGATTAAAGCGTTCGATTTGCCCACTTGATTGGGGATGGAAAACTGATGACCTCAAGTGCTGAATTCCTCGTTGTGAAAGAAAAGCCTCGAAATGTTGGGACTGAAACTGTGGACCGTTGTCCGTAACTATGGCATCAGGAAAACCTTCCCGGCTGAAGATTGAAGACAGAAACTCAATGATGACCTCAGAAGTAACCGTATGTGTGAAACAAATTTCTGGCCATTTGGAATGGTAGTCGATGAGAGAAACAATGAACCGGGCATTTTGCGGAACATTATGCAAAGGACCGATGATGTCCATGCCGAGTTTCTGCCAAGGCCGATCAGGCCACTGGACTGGCTGCAACGGAGAAAATGCAGGTTTGGCAGACTTGTCAGCTGCCTGACATATATGGCAGTTGTAAACTGCATGCTCGACCTGCTTGTCTAAGGCTGGCCACCAGTACCTGTCTCTGAGATTCTGTTTGGTGCGGACAATGCCAGGATGGGCCTCATGGGCAAGCTGTATTAGCTTGTTACGGAAAGAAGCAGGGGGAATCACGCGTTCATCGCGGAAAAGCAAGTCCTCGACACAAGACAGTTCCTGTCGGACTGCGAAGTAAGGCAAGAATTCAGAAGCAAGAGCACCTTTGGAAGGCCATCCTTCAAGTAAATATTTGAGAACTTGAGACAAGGTGGAATCTGCAGCTGTAGCTGCCTGAAGCTCAGCTTTAGTAATGCAGGAAGTAACTAATGAAACAACTTCCTCATCCCGCTCTTCAGTAACCGGTATCTGAAGAGGAAGGCGCGACAGTGCATCAGCAACCACGTTATTAGAACCCTTACAATATTGAACACTGAAATTATAATACATGAGTTTGGCACACCAACGGGAAATGCGAATGGGGCGGCGGCCTTCGGATCCTGCAGAAAGAAGAGCAACTAGTGCTTGGTGATCTGTACGTAATGTGAAGTGCCGGCCCCACAAGTAAACATGCCATTTCTCACAGGCAAAAAGACAAGCGAGAGCTTCACGCTCTCCTACTGAATATCTGCGTTCAGCAGGGGTCAATGTACGAGATGCAAAAGCGATAGTGATGAGCTGATCACCTCTGAGTTGTTGAAACACTGCTCCCTGTCCAACATCAGACGCATTCGTCGTGATGACGATGGGAAGCTTCTCATTGAAAATACTAACAGCTGGCTTTGAGGCCAGTATTGATTTAACTTGAATGAAGCTCTGCTCAGCTTCAGCTGACCAGTTAAAAGGCTGTGCTTGACGAAGTAGAATACGCAGTGGTTCAACAAGATCAGCATAGTGAGGAACAAACTTGGCATAATAACCCACAAGACCTAAAAAAGATTGCAAGGTTTTAACATCAGTAGGCCGTGGGGCATTGACAATGGCCTGAACTTTAGATTCAACAGTTGTCAAGCCGCGGGAACTGACATTATGTCTTAGAAATTGTAACTCATCCACAGAAAAAATGCACTTGTTATTAAGTTTCATGCCACATTCACTGATACGGTTAAGAACAGTATGCAAGTTAGCATCGTGCTCTTCGCGAGTACGTCCCCACACCAAAATGTCATCCAAATAACAAAGGGCGCCCTTACAACCCTTAAGAATAATTGACATCATTTTCTGAAACACTGCTGGGGCAGATGCAAGCCCGAAACACACGCGGCGAAACCGAAACAAGCCTTCGTGCGATACAAATGTGGTTAAGTCTCTACTGCACTCAGAAAGTTCAACTTGGTGATAAGCGGACGCGAGGTCCAGCTTGGAGAAACACACCGCTCCGGAGAGCTGATGAAGCAGTTCTTCAATGTGAGGAAGTGGAAACCCGTCTACGACGATCGCTTTGTTTGGTTCTCGTAAGTCGACGCACAGTTGAAGGGATCCATCTTTTTTCTTGACGACGACCAGTGGAGAAACCCAGTCGGAAGCAGAGACAGGCTCGATGATTCCGCTGGCTTGAAGGCGAGACAGTTCCGCAGAGACTTGCTCACGGAGAAGAAGAGGAATGCGGCGCAGCTTGGCACGCACAGGGCACACACCTGGTCGACGCATCACTTTATGCACAAAACCACGCACACAACCCAGTTCACGGGTGAACAGGTGATGGAATTCAGAAGGTGCGTTGGCCGGAAGATCATCTTGGACGTCGACTTGAGCACACGTCATAGACGCACCGACGATGTTGATGGACAAAGCCCTGATGGCATCACGTCCCAAAAGTGAGCTGCCATTGGCTGTTACATAAAAAGTAATGGAAGCAGTGCGACTGCAATAGGAGACCTGAGCTGTAAATTGACCTAAATTATCAATCGTTTCCTTGGAATATGTTTGTAGAACGACGTGTGAAGGCAAAAGCCGAATGTTGGAAAAATGACTGTGAAAGTCAGCGGCACTGATTAAAGAGACTGAGGCACCAGTGTCCACGAGAAATGACAAGGGCACATGGCCCACTGAAACTATGATGCTGGGCTCGGGCGTAGTGTGGAGGCCATCCACATTTAAAACAGTGACCGTATTGGTTTGTGCAGTGCTCGAAGGAGCGGACGAAGAAACCGGTTCCGGAAGATTTGCTGGACGGGAATTGCATACGGACTGAAAATGTCCGATTTTTCCGCACGCAAGACAAGTGCGGTTTCTCGCGGGTCACTGCGCGAAATTGGCTAAATGCCGAGCCGAACCACAACGAAAGCAATGCGTGGTTGCGCTTGGAGAAGAAAATTGCGAACGCGAATTAGAAGCTCGGTGCTGTTCTTGAAAACCCGAATTTGGCGGAATGGGGTCGCCATATTGTCGGCTTCCTCGCCCCCGCGACGCAGAGAGGTCGCCATGGAAGGACTGTGCAGGCTGGCGTCCATGTTGGCCGCCGCGCCGAGACGAAGGTGAAGGGCCGCCATGTTGACGCGTCTCGTGAAACGAAGAGCCGCCGCCTTTTGCCCCCGGCAGCAGAAAGTTGCTGCACTGAATGCAGAGCAAATTGCTCCAACTGGGAGCGAATAAGCTCGTCCTCTCGCGCAATCGAGAGGGCTTCGGATAATGAAATCGAGGAGCCCTTTTGAAGCATGCGGCAGCGGACGTTTTGCGAGGCTACACCGATGAAAAGCTGATGGCGGATCATATCGTCCTCGAGCGCGCCGAAGCCGCACGACGCGGCGAGCGTTCGAAGAGAAGTAATGAACTCGGCGACTGGCTCACCAGGCAATTGTCGCCTTTCTTGGAATTTTACGCGTGCGAGATAATCGCACGAGACATCTTTAAAATGCGCATCGAAAAGAGCAACTGCAGTCTTGAAGGCATCGCCCGACGCTGGCGTCGGCGACGCGTTGGTGGCTTCCAAAGTATAGAAAAGCTTTAACCCGGCAGGGCCCAACGCGTTGAGCAGCAGGGCCTTGCGACGCTCGGGCTTGCTGGCGTCCTCCCCGACCACGTCTGCGTAAGCCTGAAATACCAATTTCCAGTCCGCCCACGGAAGTGGCGGGTCTCCGGGCGAATGAAGAAATAGCGGAGGTGGAATAGGAGACGCCATTTCAAGCAAGAAGAATGAAGAGGTGCAGATGAGAAGAAAATGACGCCAGTACACTGTTTGAAGACGAAGGCAGAGTAGCTGAATGAAGAAATGAAGCGACGCAGCACGCAGTAGCCACCTTGCTAAGAACAAAGAGCGTCTAGGGTTAGCCGGGTAGGTCCATTAGAAGCAAGAAAAAGAACACGGAGAACGAAACGGGTTCTTACATGTCCTCGTCACCATTGCTGTGTTGGGGGCTGGTCCCAACGAAGCAGAAGAAGAAGAAGACGGCCGACGGAGACGTACGCGGCCGGCGGAGACACCGACCAGCCCGAACACGTGGGTTGGCGCTACGCGCCGAAAGAAAGCACAACCGCACTCCACGGCTACCTAACACACACTCGTTTTATTTTACAGTCGCCTTGAATTCCCGGATGCCAGAGCGGCGCCCCCTGGCATCCTCACATGTCAAATCGAAACCGAAACCCCAGAACACAACAATTGGAGGCTCCCGAGGGGGGTTGTTGACCGGGCTAGGGTTGGCGGCTGGTGGTTGCGCCGGCGGGTGGTTCGGTTGGGCTTGCTCTTGGGCCATGGTGCTCTGCTGGCGCAAGCGACGTCCCGAACGGAGCTCCAGGAGCTGGCTTTGGACGGGGAGAGGTCGAAGAGATCGGGAAGCACCTTCCACCACTTGAAATACAACGGTGCAGCTGACGCTTTATTCAAGCAACAGCAAGATGGCGCCGATGATGAAGAGGAACGGGGCGAAGAGTGATGATGGTTATTGATAGATGAGGAAGATGACGTACAATGAATTCTCACTATATATATATATATATATATATATATATATAGGGGAAAATTGCAGACGTGGGCTGGCTCATACGCCATGTTTATTCCACTCTCACTTCTCACTTCTTCTTCCTCTACTTCTCCTAACCATCCCTGCCTTCTTACGTCACAGGATTCGCCCTCCCCCCGAAAGAAGTTGCGTCAGACGAACAGAAATTATAAACTGAACATGACGACTAAAAAGTGAACACAGTCAAAAAGGGAAGATCGTTCTATGTCCCAGGAAGTTTCCGTAAACACACTTTAGCTTCACAGGAGAGTCCAGCAGTCCGGTAAGTGCCGGGGTTCTGGTGGGCGAGGCTGACTGTTGCGTACTGGAAAACACAAGTACACCTTGAACGTTGAAACTGCAGATGATAAAACTGATTGTATACTTGCAAAGAATGAACGTGGTGCGAAGGCTTTGGAGCACCAGCAGCATAATTTGCGTAGGCGTCGTGCTCTTTGCCTTGATTGGTACACATGCAGTGCCACCCGTCTGTGCGTTTGTTGACCAAGACTGATGCGGTGATTTCTGCGTCCTTCCGTAATACAGGGTGTGGTTTTGCGCCTTCTTCGTCGCTTTGCGTGCTGTTGTCTGAACAGCTTTGATTGTATACTAAATCTTGATCTCTTCTGGAGAAAACTTTTGCGATGTTCCTTTTTGCGAAAATGTCTTGAATTAGAAGACTTGTTTTTCTTATGCAAAACATATTTAATTTGTTGTCGCTTCACTTGACCCGCTTGTAGACGCCTTTGTTTAATCCTCGCGTGCTCTTCCAAAGATTTTTCCGTTCGTAGTCGTCCTTGCTGGTGTAGCCCATGGAGACTCTGTTGTTCTTGGGCTTGCTTCTGCTGGCATTGATAGTGTTCATGTGGTAGGAGCTGAGGTGGAAGCCGTTTCTGACCATGGCACTGATTTTCTGGGCAGCTTCCTGTGGTGTCCAGTAGGCAGATGGTAGTCAGTGGACTGTTATGCTGCATTTCGGGTAATGACGGTTGTGCGCTCGAATTTACTGGAGACTCTTCGGAGGCTCTTGTGACGCCGTTCCTAATGGACGCTTCTGACTCTCGCCAACGTGTGCGATTTGATGGTTCTGAGCCTCCTGTGTTGCTAAGAGTCCCAGGTGTCCGTGCACTGGATGGTGACACTGCAGCAGGCGTAGTTTGGTCAGATTTCAGTCGAAAATGTTTGTCTTTCTGTGTAACTAACGAGATAAGCTGTTCTGATGCATGCATCTGCACAGAAGGGCCAGAGCCTGGCTGAGTATCTTCAGGGTTCCTCACCTCTATATCAACCGTAGTAAGCATGTGAGATGCGAGGTGAGCGCTGTGAGCAACTGAAGAGCCAAGCGACGGAAAAGTAGGAGGTGGTCGAAGTGCGCGAGACGGAAAGTACTGTGACCAGGGTGGCTCTCTAATGTGAGTGCTACGGTGCAGTGATGACGTAAAGGTTGGTTTTCGATCGGGCAGTTGCAAAACATGGCGCGGTGGAGAGTACACTCTTCCTGCAAACAGATCTGGCTGCCTTTCATTGAGAGGGTGCTTTAATTGCTCTTGTTTCAAAGGCCGATTCATTTTTGGTGTTCCAATGCGTGAGCAGTGCTTTTGACTGCGGCGACCGAGTGCGGTTGTCTGTGGATGGTCGGTTTTAAGCGAGTCTTTGTCGTAGTTGTCATTGTCTTTTTTAAACCAAATGATCATTTCTTGTGTTATCTTTTCCCATGACTCGTCGTTTTGAAATATGTGGGTGAGGTAGAATTTGAAGGCCTCACCGGAGACGTAGTCGGTAAAGTTGATGATCATCTCCCGTTCCGACAATGATGCAGCGGTTGCGTGGAGCTCGAACAAGTCGAACCAGTCCTGTACAGGTTCATCGTCCGCTGCTCCGGTGTACTTGGGGATGGGAAGGGCTGTCGATCATTCTGGCATGGTGCTGGTCGCTGTGTGCGGTCAGGAGATAATACCGTAGTCGATGTATGGTCAGGGCGTCTTGTGGAGAACTGCGTCGATGATGAGACACTGATGAAGTGGCTGGTAGGTCTTCATCCTGTCGACTCATGTGACGATGATGAATGGCAGACGTGGCCTAGCTCATACGCCATGTTTATTCCACTCTCCCTTCTTCTTCCTCTACTTCTCCTAACCATCCCTGCCTTCTTACGTCACACACACATACACACACACAGATATATATATATATATATATATATATATATATATATATATATATATATATAAGGGAAAGAAGTGTATGCCTAAGGGCTCGTTTTTCCGTGTTTTAACACAGTATTAATGAGATATAACAGACAGTAATGCCAAGGAATGTACAGGGAAAGTTATTAAAACCAATGGAACGTAAATAAGAAGAAAGAAAAGTGGATGAAAAAATTACCAACTGTGAGCAGGAATCGAACCTACGACCTTCGAATGACGCGTTCGATGCTCTAACCACTGAGCTATCACAGCGGCCCTCCCTCCATCCACTTTTTTGGGGTTATCTGTGAATTTAGAAGTAGGAGTGACAGTCAGCGCCATCTATAAGCCAAAGAACGAGTGTGAAAACACTCTTATTCGCATGTTTGGCGTCACGTAGAACGTGAACTTATTATGAGCGGGCAGCTGATTAATTGTCCCTCTTATACAACCTAAACACACCAAGTCTGCCAGTACGAGACCCTCGTTCAATGAAATAAGGGAAAGAAGTGTATACCTAAGGGCTCGTTTTTCCGTGTTTTAACACAATATTAATGAGATATAACAGACAGTAATGCCAAGGAATGTACAGGGGAAGTTATTAAAACCAATGGAACGTAAATAAGAAGAAAGAAAAGTGGATGAAAAAATTACCAACTGTGAGCAGGAATCGAACCTACGACCTTCGAATTATATATATATATATATATATATATATATATATATATATATATATATATATATATATATATATTGCCATCATTGATGAACTAGCCGCTGTAGCTCATACCCGTTTTGGGCTACGAAGAGGAAGAGAACATTTTCGTTGCTCGGGTTCAGGTGAACTCATGGCTGCAGGTCTTGTTTTTGCTCGCGACATTACTGGTGCAGGTGCTGGGTACGTGTACTTCGGCTGTGTCGGCCATCGTGGAGACAGCTACATCTCCCAGAGCAAGAAGCAGGCGCCGCCTGCGTGGGTTACCCCCTGAATTTGGTCCCTTGACATCGACAACCAGAAAGATGGCAACTCCGATGACAAGCCAGGCGGTCCAAACCAGCGATGCCCATGGTTCTCTTCTCGCCCATGTTTTTCATGCACCACAGACACCAAAGCCATTCCATGGAGACATCTTCGAGGATGTTGATGACTGGCTCGACCACTTTGATCGGGTTGCCAGTATCAACGAATGGGACGATGTTCGCAAGTTGCGCCGACTTTACTCCTACTTGGAGGATTCTGCGAAGACGTGGTACGAGAACCACGATGGCTCCTTTGCAACCTGGCAAGAGTTTAGCCGTCAGCTCCGTGACGCCTATCGGAACACCGAGAGGAAGGAGAGGGCTGAACAAGCCATATCCTGCAGAAACCAGCGGCCGAACGAACGAGTATTCATGTTTGTCGAGGACATGCTTCGGCTCTTCAAGCGCGCGGACCCTGCCATGGCCGAGGAAAAGGAGGTGCGGCATTTGATGCGCGGAGTAAAAGAACAGCTTTTCGCTGGGATCGTGCGCAATCCACCAACGACAGTCGCCCAGTTCATCAGTGAGGCGACCACTATGGAACGTACGCTGCAGCAGCGGTCGTCACAATACGAACGCCAGATCCCGGCCACCGCATGCTCTATCGGCTCTGACAGCGAGAGACAGGCCCTCGCAGACTTCGTTCGAAGTATTGTTCGGGACGAACTGCGACAGCTTCAGGCAGTGGAATCCCATCAACCTGTGTCAGCCCTAGCGGATGTAATCAGACAAGAATTCCGGCAGGCCGTCACACCCCTGACCTCAATCGCACCACCGATTCCCGAGGACGCAGTCCTGACATACGCAGCGGCATTGCGATCCCCTGCGCCACCGGCTACAGATCCTGCTATACGGCCCAGGTACCAAGCTATGCAGTCATTCCACGCCACTGCTTCGAGCCCGCCTCTCGGCTTAAGGTTCCCGAGCACATCCACCTATCTGCCGTCTACCTCAAGACAAAGTGGTAGCAAGGCAAGCACGTGGCGCACCTCGGATAACCGTCCGCTCTGCTATCACTGCGGCGAAGCGGGTCGCGTATACAGGAACTGTCAATACCGGCAGCTAGGTCTCCGCGGCTTCCATCCTGATGCTCGATGCCCACGCTACGGTGAGCGCTCCCGCGAAATCGAAGCCTATCTCACAGGACAGCGAACACCTTCGACTGTTCAGCACCACCAGTCGAGATCACCGTCGCCTCGCCGGTCTACGTCACCCAGTTTGCCCTCATCATCTTCCGCTCCTTTCAGGAGCCGGTCACCAAGTCCCCGCAGGGGAAACTAGGAACGGCGACTTCTGGGGGTGAAGTCGCGGCCCGGCGAACTGTAAAAGACCCTCATTCGACGCAACGACCAGACAAGGACCATTCCGGTTTTGCAGTGTTCTCTGACAGCAGAAAGGTTGTTTCTGCCGAAATCGCCATCTTCGTCGAAAATCATGTTGTCAACGCCCTCGTCGACACCGGCGCCGACTATTCCGTAATGAGTACCGCACTGGCATCTGAACTGAGGAAGGTTACCACACCATGGCAAGGACCCCAGTTGCGCACGGCAGGGGTCATCTGGTGATGCCTACCGGTGTGTGCACGGCACGCATTCGTATACGTACGTCGACATTTGCGGACTCTTTCCTCGTATTGCGCGTGTGCTCTCGGCCAGTCATTCTAGAAATGGACTTCCTTCGTGAATACGGTGCCGTCATCGACCTCCGTGAATTACTTGTGTCGTTCGAGGATCCTTTTTGCGCTGCAACTGACAGTACACAATTCCGGAAAAGAGCGCTCCGTGTTACCGACGATTCTCTGACTCTCCCACCTCGAAGCAGCCTCTTTGTCGAAGTAGAATCGGGACAGGACGTGTCTGACGCGCTAATTGCAGAGGCCAATTTGTCTCTTTTCATTTCACGACAAATCTGTGTTGCCCGAGAAATCATTCAGCCTAGCAATAGGCATGTTCACCTGCTGGTCACGAACTTCAGCGACGAATATCGCCACCTAACGAGACACACTGTCATTGCATATTGTGAAGAACTTGCCGATGCCGATGGTTCGCCCACGTTAGCTTTATTTTCATCGAATGGCCACCCTGACGAGGCCTTCGCGAGCACTCTCGACGTAAACGAGAGACTACCTTCGGCTCAACGAGAAAGCCTTTTGCGTTTACTCGGCTCATTTCAAGACTGCTTTGCCACTACGTCGAAGGTTAAACAGACACCACTTGCTCAGCACCGTATCATCACGGAACCCACTGAGAGACCCATCCGACAACACGCCTATAGGGCGTCGCGAAAAGAGCAAGACGCTATACGTGACCA
The DNA here is from genome assembly GCA_013436015.1 of Rhipicephalus annulatus. NCBI lineage: Eukaryota > Metazoa > Arthropoda > Arachnida > Ixodida > Ixodidae > Rhipicephalus > Rhipicephalus annulatus. The sequence continues at coordinate 81,106 of WOVY01012870.1, read as the reverse complement.
CGTCCAGCAGATGCTTCAGGACGACGTCATCCAGCCATCAACCAGTCCCTGGGCTTCGCCAGTTGTGCTAGTATAGAAGAAGGACGGTACGTTGCGTTTTTGCGTTGATTACCGTAAACTAAACAAGGTCACCAAAAAGGACGTTTATCATCTACCCCGGATAGATGACTCGTTGGACCGTATACGCAACGCTAAATATTTTTCTTCCATGGATTTACGTAGCGGCTACTGGCAAATCGCAGTGGATGAGCGCGACCGCGAAAAGACGGCGTTTATTGCTCCCGACGGCCTGTACGAGTTTAAAGTGTTGCCTTTCGGTCTATGCTCAGCGCCAGCTACTTTCCAAAGAATGATGGATATGGTTCTCACAGGGCTCAAATGGCAATCATGTCTTGTTTACCTTGATGACGTTGTGGTCTTTGCAGACACGTTTGAACAACACGTCCAACGCCTTCATGCAGTACTTCAGCAATCAGAACAGCGGGGCTTTCTCTCAAACCCGAGAAATGTCATTTTGGATATGAAGAACTGAAGTACACGTTGTGAGCCATGCCGGCATCCGCCCAGATCCGGAGAAAACCCGTGCTGTTGCCGCCTTTCCTGTGCCCACAAATAAGCGCGACCTACGCCGATTTCTGGGGCTCTGTGCGTATTACAGGCACTTTGTCAAAAACTTTTCGAAGATTGCTGAACCCCTCAACAAGCTTACAAAAGACGGTGTCTCGTTTGTTTGGGGTCCCGATCAGTGTCATGCGTTTGACACCCTCCGAAACCTCCTCCAGGCTCCGCCTGTACTGGGTAATTTTGATGAAAGCGCTGACATGGAATTACACACTGACGCCAGCAACGTTGGACTAGGAGCGGTATTAGTTCAGTGGCATAACGGCGTAGAGCGCGTGATCGCTTATGCGAGCAGAACGTTATCCCCAGCGGAGAAAAAACTATTTTGCAACCGAGAAGGAATGCCTCGCTGTTGTCTAGGCCATAACAAAGTTCCGCCCATACTTGTATGGCCGCCAATTCAGGGTAGTTAGCGACCACCATTCCCTTTGTTGGCTCGCAAATCTCAAAGATCCCTCAGGTCGTCTAGCACGATGGAGCCTTCGGCTACAAGATTTCGATGTCACCATCGTCCACAAATATGGGCGGAAACACACCGACGCCGACTGTCTCTCACGTGCACTGGTCGAAAATGCCAACACTGACCTTGAAGACCACGACACTTTTCTTTCTGTCGTATCAGCAACCCGCTTGGCTGAGCAACAGCGTCACGACTCAGAGCTCATTCCGCTCATCGACTACCTGGAAGGACGCAATTCCCACCCTCCTCGAAGCTTTGCACGCTCGCTATCCCCTTTTGTTTCCGCGATGGAGTGCTTTACAAAAAGAACTTTCATCCTACACAAGCTGTGTATCTGCTTGTTGCGCCAACTACACTTCGTGGTGAACTTTTACGTGCGTGTCATGATGAGCCATCGTCCGGACACCTCGGCTATACGCGCACGCTGCAACGGGTTCAACGCTCCTACTACTGGCCACGTCTCACAAAGACTGTGAAGAAGTACGTTCGCACATGTCGCGACTGTTAGCGACGTAAGATTCCACCTTTACGACCAGCGGGACTACTGCAACCAATAGGCCCACCAAAGGTGCCCTTTCATCAGATTGGCATGGACTTGCTGGGGTCATTCCCCACGTCTTCGTCTGGAAACCGGTGGATTGTGGTCGCTACCGACTACTTAACACGCTACTGTGAAACCAAGGCGCTTCCAAAAGCAACTGCAGCAGATGTCACCCAATTTTTCGTGAACAGCATCGTCTTACGTCACGGTGCTCCAGCTGTCGTCATAACTGATCGTAGGACAGCTTTCACCGCAGAGATGCTGCAGGAAGTCTTGCGATTAAGTGGCACGGAACATCGTAAAACAACGGCTTACCACCCGCAAGAAAACGGGTTGACTGAACGACTCAATAAGACAATTGAAGACATGCTGTCAATGCATGTGGACATCAATCACAAGAACTGGGACGCCATACTTCCCTACGTAGCGGTGGCTGCATCTCCGATGGAGGCGGAAATGTTGTAGGCCCGTGTGCTCAGATTTGGGCGCACGTTAAAGAACCCCAGGTGGTCGAAATTTCCGGAGCCCTCCACTACGGCGTCTCTCATAATCATATGGTGTTTTGGGACGTTAAACCCCACAAATCAATTACTTCCCTACGTAACTTTTGCGTATAACACTGCTGTTCAAGAAAGTACCGGTTTCACACCTTTTCGCTTAGTCTACGGTCGCGAGGTCACGACGATGCTCGACGACATGCTCCTGCCCGACAACTTAGGAATATACCGCACCGATGCCGCCAAATTCGCGCATAGCGCAGAAGAGGCCCGTCAAATTGCTCGTCACCGCATTCAACATCACCAGACCGCAGACGCGCGCCGCTACAATCTTCGTCACCGTGAAGTTATTTTCAAGCCCGGTGATGAAGTCTCGGTGTGGACCCTTATCCGACAGCGTGGCCGTTCAGAAAAGCTTGTTCGCCGCTACTTCGGCCCTTACAAGGTCGTACGACGTCTCAGTGACGTCACATACGAGGTTCTCCCAAAAGGCACTTCGAGACGTTCCCGTTTCACCCCGCGAACTGAAGTCGTTCACGTTTCACGGCTCAAACCATACTTTTCGCGCTGTGAATCGCCAGTGAGTGACTGACTTTGTTCGTCTCTCCCTTACATTTTTTTCCTATTTTTCTTATTTTTCATTCAACTCTTGGCTCCACAACCATGTTATTCCGCGTTACGTCATTCATATTGCTTGCATGGTAATTTTCATCTCATTTTCTTTTTTTTTTGCCTTTATGTACGGAATCGAGACGATGCTTCTTGGGAGAGGGGGTAATGCCACGATTGATGAACGAGCCGCTGTGCCTCATACCCTTTTTGGGCTACGAAGAGGAAGAGAACATTTGCGTTTCTCGGGTTCAGGTGAACTCCTGGCTGCAGGTCTCGTTTTTGCTCGCGACAATATATATATATATATATATATATATATATATATATATATATATATATATATGATTGATTGATTGATTTATTTGTGGGGTTTAACGTCCCAAAACCACCATATGATTATGAGAGACGCCGTAGTGGAGGGCTCCGGAAATTTAGACCACCTGGGGTTCTTTAACGTGCACCCAAATCTGAGCACACGGGCCTACAACATTTCCGCCTCCATCGGAAATGCAGTATATATATATATATATATATATATATATATATATATATATATATATATATATATATATATATATATACATATATATTGTAACGTGGACTGAAAGAGCGAGGAAGAAGAAGAGATCTGACGCTCTCGAGCAATGGTGATTCGGCAGTGACGGAAGAGCGCTGACATTTTTTTTTAGTGTAAATAAACCCATCATATCCGTAATGCCTAGTTCACACTGAAACATCCGCCTTCTACAGCGACCGAAATCCCCCTGCCGCCGAAACGCAGCGTCGTTCGCACTGGACGCGCCCCGCGCCGCCGAATATGCCATTCACCATGGGGCGAATGCTGGATGGATGCGCTGTCACCTGGTCGTTTTCACTTCTCGCAAACGCTACTACACTATCCGGTGGTGTATACTTCGACGATTCTCGTACGCAAGAAGCAAGAAAAGACAGTACTGCTTACTTTGCTGGCAAGTGGCTGTCTTGTAAGGCACGAAGAGCAGAAAAACCACCGACGCCAGCGGCGTTGGTGGGTTCGTTCTGCTCTGCAAGATCACAACAAGCTCGGTCACGCCAACAGCAAGCTCGGTCACCTCTTTCACGAAATACGGAGGCGAAGTAGGCACAGAGATGGTTAAACTCCCGTTGGTTTCAACATTCAGTTACGTGCACTGCGGCATAACAAGTGAGTAAGGCTTGGCCGCCATTTTTCGAAATTCCTTGACAAGCGCTCCTATTGGTCCGCGGTGACCGATTCAGCGGCAGACGCCGCAAAAATCGGTCCGAGAGCGATCGGCGCGGAGAGGGCCCTTTCGGCGGATCTCGCCGTCGCCGAACCGGATTCGGAACACTTTCGGCGGCCGGAATGCTCAGTGTGAACGCGGCCTAACAGCTTTGGTGGAGGTGCTGGGTGACTTGCCATCCTGGACCCCGCAGCAGAAGTTCTTTGAAGAACTTTTGCTGCTTATATATATATATATATATATATATATATATATATATATATATATATATATATATATATATATATATATATAAGGAAACAATTGTATACTTAAGGGCTAACTTTTTCGTGTTGAGACACAATAATATCTATAAGATCTAACAGACAATAATGTCAAGGAAAATATAGGGGAAGTTATTAGGCCAAGTTATTAGGTGAATGGATGGATGGTGGGTGGGTGGATGGATGGATGGCACGACTTGGCGTGGATGGATGGATGAATGAATGGTGCGGATGGCATGGATGGCACGGCTTGGCATGACATGGACGGACGAATCGATGGATGGATGAACGGATATCATAAATGTTCATTTGATTCACTAATAAACCAGGCTTCGGCTGATAATAGTGTCACACCTGCTGTCTTCCGACCATTTTGCTCTACTGCCTTGTGTTTTTACTACTACAGTTTTACTTCGAAGAACATCGCCATGACAACAGTTGCATTATCCACATCCCTGGACCAATTGTGTAAAATGACTGTGAAGGAGTTGCGAGCCTTTTGTCTTTGCTGTTTATTTCTTAATTATTATTACAAATCTTCTTTGAGATTTCAATATGTTTGGCTGATACTCCTGTGTGGGTATGAACCATATATGAGAAGTAAATCCCCATCACCATTACATCGGTGGGGATTGGCAATCAGAGCGACGGCGCAGCCTCGCTTACTCGAACCTTGAGCAAAGGAATCGCTGGCGGTGGCGTCCAGCCTGTTTCGCGGCCATGGTTTGCATAGCCATGTACGTGGTGTTTGGCCTCATGGCCATTTTCCTGTTGGTCGTCCTCATCAATTCCTTCACAGGATGGCACCCCTCATCTCCTCGGCCACTCGTGCCCGTCAATGATCGAACTGCAAGGGCGAAGCACGCTCCCTACCACCTTCTCATCGACGGGCGAGAACAAGCGGCTGCAACACCACCGATCTCTCGACGCGTTGTGCGCCGTCATCATGTTCGACCGGCAAAAATCACTGCTCAATCTGGTCATCTCGTTCGGGCTTTTGAATCCAATGACCGCGTGGATGCTTCTAAACTAGGAGAGCACGTGGAAGCTTCTATACCTGGTGGTCGAGTGGACACTTCCCATCCTGGTGATCTCGTGCGGACCTCGAAACCTGGTGACCACGCAGACGCTTTTGATCGTGGCGATCACTTGGACGCGTCTACATCAGGAGACCATGTGGACGCTTCTGAACGTGGTGATGGCGTGGAAACCGAGACGTTGCCGGGAGGCTAAAAACACGCCGCGTTCATAACCACCCATATAGGCACTTTTAGAAGACGAAGAAAAGCGTTTGTAGCACCGTTCTTGAATTTATTTATTTATTTATTTATTTATTTATTTATTTATTTATTGCGTCGACAGTTCGGTTAGTGTATTGCAAGCTTCTCTATTCAAACGAGGACCACCTCCACAATGCTAGCTTTTCGCAGGCTTTCCGTAAATGGTTCTTGCGATCGGTCAAAATGATGTCTTGTAATATGCTAGACTGAGAACTGCATCCACTGCTGATTGTTTCTCATCGAGTTGTAAAATATGCGTACATGTCATGAACCGTATCCACACGTTCATATTCTATGCACGTGGGATGTGAGTGCATTTAACACGCATTACTTTTGCGATTTGTGGTGGTATTCGAGAATACATTTGCTATTACGACGTAACGTTGCATTACCCTGGTCTTAAATCTTGAAGTTTCTAGTTACGCAAGACACATGGCTGCCGCCACCTTCGGTTGTTAAGAGAATGTCTCTTTATTTTAGTACAAGGGCTGTTCAAGTTGATTGATTTGTGGAGTTTAACGTCCCAAAACCACCATATGATTATGAGAAACGCCGTAGTGGAGGACTCCGGAAATTTTGACCACCTGGGGTTCTTTAACGTGCACCCAAATCTGAGCACACGGGCCTACGACATTTCCGCCTCCATCGGAAATGCAGCCGCCGCAGCCGGGATTTGAATCCGCGACTTGCGGGTCAGCAGCCGAGTACCTTAGCCACTAGACCACCGCGGCGGGGCAAGGACTGTTCAAGTGAAAACGTACGAAACTACAATCGGGGTATATAAATGAACACTTCATCTAAAGTGTACACTGCGTGCCTGCTTACAAGAATACCATTAAAAAAGCCGAACGATTCCTTGTTCTCAATTCATGTGGCCGCGACAAGTCCCAGTCCTTCAGAGCGTCATAGTGTTCGTCATTCGTGTTGAAGCACTTGCCTTTCAGATGTTTTTTTTTTTAAGAAATGCATGAGAATCGCAGGCGATGAATGCTGGTCGGTTTAAGAGCTTCCGCTGTCTAAATGAACACTTCATCTAAAGTGTACACTGCGTGCCTGATCACAAGAATACCATTAAAAAAGCCGAACGATTCCTTGTTCTCAATTCATGTGGCCGCGACAAGTCCCAGTCCTTCAGAGCGCCATAGTGTTCGTCATCCGTGTTGAAGCGCTTGCCTTTCAGATGTATTTTTTTAAAGAAATGCATGGAAATCGCAGGCGATGAATGCTGGTCGGTTTAAGAGCTTCCGCAGCCTAACCAGTAACGCCGCACAGCTCCTCAATTGTCGAACTTAGAGATGTGAACACCACTTTGCCGTCACACGCATTGCCGCGTCGATTGGACTGCACTCTTTGTAAGAGCCTTTGCACGCACCTCCTGCGCATGTGGGTGGCACCCCCAAATACTCTGATCGACGGCGGAGACTCAATTAGCATGTATATGTGTCTCGCTACGTTCGCCCATAGCGGCTTTAGTGGCCACGTTCTTACGACGTTTCGTACCTTTTCCTTTGAGCAACAACATCGCTACTTAAATTGATAAGATCGGCGTATGTTACATGCACCGACCCAACCATTTCGACGCGCAAGCGTCTAACGCAGCATTGTTAGCTTAGTTGTTAAAGATACAAAACGACAAGTATAGTAGCCCAACATGGCGGCACCGAAACCTACCCATAGATTACTCAAGTGGAAACTCTAGCGAGGATATACCTGTGCGAAAAACATGTTATACAAGATCACTAATGTGTAACTTTTTACCACGCACTTCTACTGCTCCCACAGTTTAGTCTCACAGTGCACGAAGTAATGTGGAACTATGGATTATTTTTGACCGCCTGGGGCTTATTAGTGTGACCTGTAGATATCAGTACACTGGTGTTCTTGTATTGTACGAAGAAATATCCGAAACGGAACGGGGCTCGAACCTGGGCCCCCTTCGATGACTGCACGGTATTCTACCGTATGCAGAGCCACGCTGGGGCTACTAATTTATTTGCAAGAAAACCCTATACAAGGCTCATGCACGTCGGGAAGAAAACGCGTTTGCATATGTAATATATATAGCGTGGTCGAAGAATAACATAACAACCAAATGTCACACAATGTGAATTATGTAACGAGTGTGTCGTTGAATGCCTCCAAATTATTACAGAATGTGCAGTCATATTTCTTCATTGTTGTTAGCCACATCATCAACAAAGTGCGCATAATGCCTTACAGTTGTGTCGCAGGTTCGTCGCTCGCTTATCCACAGACGGAGGAATAATGAAAGCCTCCGGAAATGCCACTCTTCCAACTTTCGCTGAGAATGTGCTGCGCTTTCCGTGCAGGTCTGGCGTTTTTCGCACACACTGCGAAGATTGTTTTTCATCAGACTTGATCAGTGGGAAGGATAGGGGGTGTCACGCTGAAACTTTCTCAACCCTCCCACTCACCTAAAGTATTACAGCTAATGTAGTAAAGGTTATCAATTAATCTTAAACTATTAAAGCTTCCTGTGCAGGTATATATGTTTATGTAGCTTATTGAAGTTGTAAGCTTACATAAGATTTAGAACACCTTGATCAATTGCTAACGACGCCTTGAATAAAACTTACACAATTGAGAACAATGTCTGTGGTTTCTTGAGTCACACTTGTCCAACGAGGAGTACAGGGATTCGGATTGATGTCACTCGAGGTTTTAAAGGTTTTATCGCCATGATCGCGGTCGCGCTCATAGTGTCATGGGTCGTCGCCGTAATCGCGACCGACGGTCACGTGTTTCCGGCTATTCCACGCATCTGTCGCCACGACCACGGAGACGATGATAACGCCGCGCCATTGGGCTGGTCAGTTGGTGACTGCGACGCGTCATGCCACTGAGAAGCTGCTCGCAAGGGTGTTTAGATAAAGGCCCATTCGCGCCAGCCTTATACGGTATGTTTGTCGAGTTGTACTCTGAACTTTCACCGCTTATCTTCTGAGTTTACGTTCGTACATCTTTCGAAATGTAAGGCTCTATCTATACATGCGCGGGATGTGATCTCGCGATATGTAGCATTATTAGCGGGGGGTTTACGTTCCAAAACCTGGCATGCGACATATAACGTAGTAGATGGAGGTATCTAGATATTAAGACTAAGGTTCCTTAACATGCATCTACAACTAAGTGCGCTGACGTATACAGCATATCGCCGACGTCAAAATGCGACTGGCGCGGCCTGGATTGAAAGTGGTTTGATATAGCACTACAGCTAGTTCATACTATAATAACACGGCGGCAACACGTGATTAAGTAAAACACAAATGGACACCTAGAAATGTGAAAGAGGAGTGAGAGAGAGAAGGGGGATCATGTTGGTCCGTTTTTGCGACGTGTTATTTTCCAGGTACCTCGAAAGTGTCAACGCACCGAGTCAGACAAGCAGCCATTTTATATTTAGTGACATTTATTTCACTTGACCACAAAAAAATCTTTGGACAAAAATGAAAGGTGAAATGTGAAACTCGTATGACGTCTACATTTTTTAACAGTTTCTTGATGTGAGAAATTGTAGCATGATGTGAACATACGAGCAAAGATCACTGTTGGCGCAAACTGAGTTTTGTGTGGAGGACCATCTACATTTCTGGAGGACGCATTTCCGCGCACCCCCGAGGATTCACGGTCACGTGTTCACCATCCGTCCAAACCCTGGGTTCGGAATTGACCAGAGCTGCGTGCCGGGACGCTTGCTAAACATTCTTGGCCCAAAATCCTCATACTTGAGATGGGCAGTGCTGACCCACACTCTTAAACTTGAAAGGATATCGTGATCAGGCGGTGCTTTAATAAACCTCGCAGATTCTTTTTCGAATGCAGCTGTTCGTACACTGACAGACAAGTCTGAGGAACATGAATCTACCGGGCGGCAAAAGACTGCAATGCAGTGGCAGTGAAACAAAGATGAATCGTAAACGAGCACTACTAAAGTTATATACAGGACATCATTCGACGTACACAGAACCACGCACATGGAACAAATATTGTGTTTACAAAGTTACACGTGTATTCTAACGTCGCGAATGAATTCCTGTGATCGCACCAATGAATATTTAGTGATGTGTATTGCAGTTCAATTCAGATGTGATTTTATAGCGAATTACCATTTAAAACGGCACAATTTTCGTGAATCTCAATATAAAATAGATTAAAAGAAATACAAGACACTCTCGCATTTGCTTTGAAGCAATTTGAGGAAAAATACTGTCACCTAACTTGTGACATACAATTAGAAAATACCGGAATATAATCGTGCTGACATTTTACAACAAAAAATCAGTGAACAGTGGCGGTGAATCCCTGAATTCCGGCATTGCAAACTAAGTTAGAATGACTGAGTTCCTTTTTGCACTTCAATTTCGAAACCACGACAAACAAAAAAATGTTCAGGGTGACAAAAACTGTTACGAAAGGGCGTACCTTTCAATGGGAGGTCCCTTAGGAGCTGTTCGCTAGCGGCGCTTTAATGTGACTAACACATTCCTTGGACACGAGAACCTTAGACGAGTGCAGTGTTCGAGATCTTGCTTTGTGCTCCTTTGCCTGCACAGGTCTCATTTTGTACTGAAAGACACTATCACTGAGACCACTCAGTTTGACACATATGTGAACACTTAATCATGACTAGCTTTTGCCTCTTTGTCAGGACCTTCCGAAATGTCTCGTGAAAAAGAAGACAAATAAAATGGCAACGATTCATCGGCTATGCATGAAACATACTTAGCACGAATTGACACCAATGCCGAGAGCCAGAAACGAGCATATGTTGATTGTTATAATACAATTGTTACGGTTTAACGTCCCAAAACCAAGATATGATTATGAGAGACGCTGTAGTGAAGGGCTCCGGAAATTTCGACCATCCGGCGTACTACAGCCCGCATTGACATGCGACCGGCACCAGGTAGATATAGAAAAAAAATAGTATTTTAACTGCGATGGCTCAACAACATTTTCCCGAAATTTGATACGTTAAGACTCTGGCTCCCTCTGAAGATAATGTAATTAATTTTCACCGATTAGGAACTACGCAAGCCCTCGTCGACGCCTTCATAATCTATGACGTCACGACGACTGGCGCGGAAACTTCAAAGAGGCGTCGCCACCCGAATTTTATTCTTTTGCCCGTTTTCTCGCCGAGCGTCTTCTCGTGGCGAGCGTGGTGCTTTTGGTATCGTGACAAACTAACTTACTAATACGAGAAGAACCAGCATTTCTCTTCGGTGTGTCTTTAACGCTTACACTGGCCAGACGAGGCCTCGCTTTTCATGCTTCTCTTTGGCAGTTTCCCACCACGGTGGTGTACTCGATATGGTTCTCGGTTGCTGAACCGCAAGTCGCAGGCTCGAATCCCGGCTGCCGCAACGCCGATGGAGGTCAAAGTGGCCAAGTACCGTGAATTTTATGATTTAGGTGCACGTTTAAGAACAGCAGAGGGGGGGGGGGTTCTGGGAAGCTCTGTTCCGAGGCGTCTCCCATAATCATATAGGGTAATTTTGAGACGTTAAACCCATACAGTCATTAATTATCATCTCTTTGGCACTAGGCACGCGTTCCTGCTGCGTTGACTAATGTGACACTCGTGACATGTGCGTGAAGAAGAAGAACAACGTGCAACCCTGCCTCATAAGTGTTCACTGTCACACGCCCGAAACGCTGAGTTGTGCGCGATGCGCTGCGCGGCGGTGGCCTCGAGCGAGCTGCGCATGAGCGGGTACTGCTGCAGCACCTCGTTGAAGTTCTCCACGGACAGCGAGAAGAGGTCGCAGTAGGTGTCCGCGATGACGCTGGCGTTCCTCGTCGTCTTCGTCAGCAGGCATATCTCTGCGCGGACAGCAGTGAGAATTGAATAGCGGGAAAGTAAGTCGCGAAAATGACATTGACTGGCGAATATTGGCCACCCCATTGCCATACGGTGTTTAGCAATCCATACCTATTTGACGCGATGTGCTGATGTCATGGCGTATTTTAAATATTTCTGGATATTTAACGGCTCCTTTGTCTTAGACGTCATGGCCACTGACTTTGGGCGCACAGCATACTATCAAAGAAAAAAAACTATAAATCTTGTGTGTTTTTTAAAACCCAAACCCGCTTCAAAGGTTGACCTCTGTAGTGCTCAGTATAGCGCTCAATGACAGATAGTTGGATTGCAAGTGCGAAACGGTTCACAGTGACTGAGGTAACTAACCGATTCGGTGCAATAAACTCTATATACAGTGTCAATCTTATCGGAAGAAAAATATATGAAAGAAATATAATTAGCAAGAAAGATAAACATTGCTCAATGTAGGTCCTACATACGGTTCAGCTGCTAGGTCAAAGCTTGGAATATCCGCAGAAGTGACAAGCAGTTGCCCGACGTGAGCTTTCAGCTTCTGGTGCACGGAAGCTGACAGCTTTGTGCGCCAGAGCTACATGCATGCACCAGAGCTACATACATTTATACAGTTACATTCATTAATGCATACAGAGCTACATTCATGCACACTAGTCTTTCACGCATCTTCACACGCACCTCCGAAGTAGCTGCCCTCGGACAGCGTGCCCAGGAACTGTGATCCGTCGAGGAGCAGTTTGACGGTGCCCGACTGGATGAAGTACATCTTGCGACCCACGGACCCCTGTTGTATGATGACGTCACCCGGTTGGAAGAACTCGTACCGCAGCCTGGTCACCAGGTCACTCACAAATCCCGGGTCCACGTGTGACAGGAAGGGCACCGCCCGCAGCGTGGCCCGGCAGTTGTGCTTCATCACGTCCTGGGCAAGCAGAAGACCCACATTCTTGCACGAGCACGAATGTGGACAGCACAGTGGTCATCCGATAAGAGAATGCCGTTGAGCTCATTTACTTCCTGACTATCTGAGGGGAACTGTTTTAAGCAGATGTCACTCGGGGGGAACATTTCAAACTCATATGTAGAACCTGATTGAATAAGACAAGAATATTGGTTAAAACGGTGGCTTGAGCGACCCACCCTGTTCTGGAATGCTCATATCATCGAGCCTAGATCGTATTCTGAACTTTCACCTTCATTTAATGTCTGTACTTTCTGACTCGCATAACGTTGTGGGACTTGACAGATATGCCACTGTTCAAGCAATCTCAACTGCACTCAAATTGGCGCATTGGGGGAAATACCTCAGACTCGCACGCAGACGAGGCAGTAGTGCTTACTTCCTTGAGGGGCTGCGAAAGCTCGGCCAGTATGGCATCTTCGTCGAAGGCCTTCCCTTCGTGCCGATGCTCGAAGTAATTTCGGACCCGGAAACGAAGGTCCTTGGGCATACGCCGATACTGCATGTACTCTTCCACGCGCTCCATCTGAAACGGAATAGAACCATGTATCTATACTGGACTCCAATTATGCCTACGTCATCACCTTTGCCATCATTCTACATAACTATTCGCATTGAGCTCACTCAGCGTTCGACATATTGGTAAAAATGAACCGGGGTTGATGTAAACAAACTACAGCACCATTCATCGTCGGTAGACATTCTTTTGGAAGGCGACCCATGCCCATGAAGTTCCTTGCGATGCAAAAGTGAATTGGTGCTTCAAACAACGAAAGCTTTCCAGTGTTCTTCTCTTAGTTTACACCCTTGAAACAGATAAGTAGTTACATCGTTGTTTTGCTAAGCGTTTGGCTGAGAAAATGAACGATGGTTTACGTGGCTAAGCGTGAACATGCAGTGACTTCACTGCACACCATGCAATTGAAACTAGTGTGTCTATGCGGGCGTACAGTAAGAGCGATCGCACCTTCTCCCGATGCAACCTCTTGGTGTAGTCCAGGCTCTGGATGAGCGTCGTGGCGTGGCCGATAAGGAGAGCGTAGCCCGTGGCGCCGGTGAGCATGCCTAGAGTGACGAGCCACATGTCGATCACTGTGGCCGGCGCGTTTTGTCCGTACCCGATGGACAGCATTTGAGACAGCGCGTTGAACATGGACCAGGAGTACTGCTCGAATATAGGCCGGTTCTGTAAAAGGAATGTAAATACGAATATTGCATTGGTACTTTTTTCTGGTTGGCCAGAGAGAATGGAGCTCGGAATCGACTGTCTTCATGAAGTGAACTTCGAAAACGGCAGATGACGATATATAGCGCAGGGTATTTCACAGTTGGACATAAGCATGTACATAATGTTGATCCTATAGCTTTAAGGAACAAGACCCTTAACTTTGTAAACTGAATTGCAGTCCACGGGTACGTATGCAAGCAGACTAAGTGCAAGAGCCATTCGCGTGTTTCAGAAATATGAAAGCTCACCGTCAGATCCTACCACTCAAAGAACATCATATAAAGGAAGGGCAGTTGTAAGTTTGTAGATCTCATTATTCCTTAGGTGAACTGCTGTGATAATGACTCACATTTTGCAACAAGTAAGTTAGATATTCTAGCGTTATCTCTCAACGCGAATGAGCCCATGTATTTTTAAGTACGCGACGTCGGCAATGCGTTTACGCAACATCAAAAAAATAAAACAACAAAAAAGCTCTAAATAGGCATTGACATCAAACTTGGCGGCTGAGATAGCCTGTAGGATCGATTCTAGTGAGCATGCTTACATCATCTACCAAATATGAACCGCGAATATAACTTGTAAGGTAATTTAATCAATCTTGAAGTCCATGTTCCCAGTGCATGCAATGCTATACACGCCGCACCTCGTGACACGGAAATAATACTGTTGGCTTCTAGACGCGTCGAGAAGCGCTCCTGCCGCCGGGGTTTGTGCTACATGCAAATTGCCTGGCTCCTCCTGAACCATGCGCGTGAGCGCCCAACGAAGGGAACAAAGATGTCTCGCTGGTTGCTCTCTGACGGGTCATCTGCGTGGCCGCTGTTGTAGATATATCTTGTAAATAGTCTACGGTCTCAATCACGTAACAGTGCAGAGCGACCTGAAGGAAACCCCCAAACTTTCGCAATGACAATGTACGGCTGAACACCGGGATGCCCAGATAAATCATGGCATCATTACGGTCTCAATAACATAACAGCAGAGCGACCTGAAGGAAACCGCTTAACTTCCGCAATGACAATCTACGGCTGAACTCTGAAATGCCCGGATAAATCATGGCAAGATATAGTCTCCGTTCCGCTTTTGCCACGCTTGCCTACAGCAGGTTGCTCAAGGGGGCTGTTCGCGAGTTCTTGCCCCCACTGAATGTGTGGAAGCCTTAAGAAGATCTGCCACTAGGAGACGATGGTTACGTAGATGGCAACAACGTCTTGAAGCACATGCCGCATGCGAAAGACCGTGCAAAGAGTGAGCAAGTTCGTCACAGTTCTGTGGGATGTTTCACATGCTCTCCGAAAATCCTCTCCTCTGCCCTCCAAAACACTTCTCCAAAACTGAAACTGAGACTTGGTAGTAATAAACGGAAAGTAAGTATTGATTTGTAGTGCAGTGCGGTGAGCTATTCCTCATGTTATGACTATTAGAACTCCCGCAATACATTGTAGCAAAGTCACAAAAAAAGGAAACACCACAAGAAAATTTTTGTGTTGGTACCCATTTAATGGAGGCGTTACGGGGGATATAACGCGGAGGCAATTCCTTATGATGGCGGTAACTTCAAATGCTGTAAACTTGTCGTGGGAGTATTTATACTGGACAGCTCTTCAGAAGGTTCATCGGCTGAAACGAAGGACTAAAAAAACAAAAAAAGACCCAAGCTAAACTTGCTTCGTTCGACTTTATTATTTTTTACTTTGTTATTGTCCAGAACGGAAAATACTAGCCAGCCCTAATTCAGCAAATATGAATAGCGAACGTAGCGAACCATTGGCCAAGGACACCTGACCTTTATGAATTCGGCCCCTGGTTTTTGCAAACCCTAGTTGTTTTATAACGTAAACGTTAACAAGCTGTGCAATAGACGCTGCACCCCCTTCCTTCTTCCAGGCACCTACATGTATGCCGTTTCTCTGCACCCAGCTGTTCTCAGGGAATCCCTGCATCATGGCCACGAAGAACTGCAGGCAGCCGTTCCAGTGAGCGATGAGCAGCATGAAGCCCACTATATTTGCCAGGCTTAGGTAGACCGTGGAGGAGAACGCAAACTGCAAATGTCGTGCACGTGTGCGCAAGTGGTTACCATGTGATGGTTGGATAAGGAGACACGCTTTAAGACATTACTGTTGCAAATTCGCTAAGACCACATCTGAGTGCAGCTCACATTCTACATGAACGAGGAACGTGTGAATTTAAACACTTAGCTATTGTTCACAAGCCAAAACAAATATCACTTGGTCAGGGCCAATCTAAGTCACTCGGACGAACAATGTGGTGACTTCGGTCAGAGTCACGAACGATGCAAAAAATACATTTATGGAGCAGACTAGTTATATACGTGACCAAATGTAGAGGTGTCGTGCTATGGTCTAGCTTGTTCAGAGGACCTGTATGCATGGTTCCCACAAGAATCTCACAATTACCTTGACTCCATTAGGTTATCTCCCTAGCTATATTTTATCAGCAGCAATCAAACTGTAACAGCTTTTATAAGATGCGTAAACACCGCCCTTTACCAACGAACTAGACGTGAAATGGTGAAAGCTCAGTATCTCCGCACAATATATCTACAGAAGACTACACTATCTGCCCATCTTCTAGATCAGTGGCTTGTTTAATTGAGAAAAAAACGCACATAAGTTGCATGAATAGGCTTAGAGGCATCAGGTATACGCACCGTGTGCTCCTGGAGGCTGCTGAGGTACCTGCACAGCCTAGACAGCCTGAGCAGTTTCAGCAAGCCGAGAAGCTTGGCGAGGTGCAACAGCCGGATAGCAGACAGCGCACCCGGCTGCCGAAGGTTCTTGAACGCGGTTTCCACCAGCACGCAGATGTAGTCGAACGGAACCGTGCTCAGGAAGTCCAGCAGGAACCAGGTCTTTAGATAGTGGCGTGCGATGTACTTTGGGTCCAAGTTAACCCGCTCTACGCCTTCTGTTGTGATCACACCTGCGGCAGCAAGCCTTCAATGTTGTCATGCATCACGAATGTTAGGAATCAATATGCCTAGTTGTCACAGTTTAAAGTGACATCATGTACAGGTATGTTGAAATGCCTGCATACGTCGGCGGACATTATGCTGCCCTTTAGCGTGTGAAGGAGTGTGCACACAAGTGCGCATGTAGAGGCAGTTTTACAAATGGGAATGGCCACGTCTGAAAAGAATTCGTTTTACAGCCTACGCAGCATATTTGTATTTCCTTCTTCAGTCGACATGTAAGTCATGTTTATATTAAAAAATGAAATGAAAAATAATTTAAGGTGTTGTCACCATTTCATGGTGACGACAGTTTCCTGCTAGTGCGTACCAGTGCGGAAGTTGAAGACAATGTCCACGAAGAAGATAGCGTCTGACGTCAAGTGAAACGCCATCCAGTAAAGATCACCGGGGTCAGCGTAGAATGCCACGTCCACAGGAATGAGCACTAGGTTGGCCACTAAAAGAACTGTTAGACACAAGTCCCAGTACATCCTGCACAGAAGGAGATATACACGTGTTTTCGTCAATGGTCAGAGCTTACTCAACAAGGAACATGAACAGATGTAAACAGTAGAGCAGTGTACGCGGATTTTAAAGCGATTATCAGCGTAATTCTTGCACGCACCTGAAAACACTGCAGGGGTGTATGATGCAGTGCCCGGACGACTCCTGGCGGCTGCGCTCACGGTTGAGCTCTTCGGCGCTGCCAAAGAAGCTGGCATTGCGGCGCCTTCTGGATGGCAAGCACACCGAGCTTGGGTCGCAGCAGTCGGACCAAGTGCTTGTCTGTGTGTGGGTCTCCCCGGTTTCTTTGCGCGGCTCGTCCGGATACACTCCCAGATCCAAGTGCGTGACGTTGACGCCGTTTTGCTGGCTGGACGGCAACTTGCCGTTTGCCACTACGTGAACCGGCTCCACTGCATGCAGAAGACAAAGGAAGCTATCCACTACATATACCAGAAAGGCTTCGACCAGTATATCAATCAATCAATCAATCAATCAATCAATCAATTAATCAACCAATAAATAAATAAATGAATAAATAAATAAATTAAGAAAAACGACGGTAGTCCAGGTCACATAGCCTAATAAAATAAGACCAACACCTGAACAAATTAGGCGTGGCAAGAAACACGTGGATTTTTATCGTAAATAAAAGTGAGGCAACAGTAAACCATTTCACTTACGCGTCATCCTGTAGGTATTAAGGGCTATCATTCACTCGCGAGTGGCCGGCAGCGTTGCCACGACAGGAATCAATATCCGAAGCTCGTTAGTTCATCCAGAAGTCATATGATATACACTACTCGATCAGATCGAAAGGAAACGCAACACTGACATGTCACAAACATACTGGAATGCAATAGAGTTAATCATTCCGACAATGCATGAACCCGATAAAATTACTGGTTATCAACGTTATTGAACGACATGCGTTGATGCTACCAGCCAGTTTATGAAATTCAAGAAACCCAAGTCAAAACAACAGGTGTGGAAAAGCAATATCAAGCACCCAGGGATCAGAATTCAAGGAAAATGAATGTGAAGTCAAGGACCCAATGAACGTAAGGCAAATGGTTAATTTAACGTAACTGAATTCTGCAAGAGCACAACATAGCTCAGTGTTTTGGTTCATCTGATATTTCCAACAGTTAACTGCAACAAAAGGCACGTGCAAGAATTTCAAACTGCTACCGCCCCTTTAACTTTTTTCTTTTTGACTGTATATAATTTATTTTGATATTTTCTCAGTGACATGATTGACGTCCAGGCTTCACTGTTTCAGCCAGCTTTACTTTTACGTTCAATATCAATATACTCATTAAATTTTATTGATTTGTTTTCTTTTAGTCGTCGATAGAACAGAAAACATGCGCTGTCTTTTTTAAAGGTTATTGCGCGACTTAAGATGGAACCGAAGCCACGTGCGAGTTTTAACTAAAAAAAGACCACTCATATCACACGCTGAATAATTAGGTATTTCAGATGAAGTGTCTATGACGTATTTTAACGGTTTCGTCTACGCTGTCGACGATCTTGTATGGGCGATAACCTTCCGCGCAAATTACCAGCATGGCGTCCAGAGAATTGGCACCGCAAAATACATAAAATATTCGCAGCAACTGCCCTTCTCGCCGAATGAGGGACTTTATTTTCTTTAGATCAATTATAAGCCAAATTATCTGGGCTACAGCTTCACTTATAGCAAATATTTGCTGAAAAAAGAGATAGGCGACAGAAAAACAGCTACTCACATTCTTCTTTTCTTTGAAGGGCTACTATGGAAGAGTCCCAATCGCGCATACAGCTGAACGTCCATATTTTTTTGTCGCCTGTTAGCTTTCGCTCGTCTATAACCTGGTACAGCATTGTATAATACTGTAGAAGCACCGTTATATCTTCCTCCACGAGCAAACACCACCCGCGCAGACCCTGCTGGCGCGAAAAAATACCGCTGTACACGGCTGACAACCGCAATATTGGACCTGCTGTAGTGCACTCGAACGGCCGGCGATGTGCGAAGCCTAATAAATCAACCATGCATCCTGCATTCCTGGAGCACAGCTCACCGCCGCATCACGTTCCTTCGTGCAGTTTGACAGACATGTCAGTCGACAGCGCAACTTGTGCACGTGGCCTTGCTGTACAGTGCTGAACAAACTACTTGATTGCCTAGTCCTGGCGACGTTATGCGGAGACACGCTGTTAGGCTGCCGCGCAGGTTGCCGTTCAATTTATATAACCGCATACCACGGCCCGGTCGGAAATGTCTAATTTTCCATCTGGGAAATGCAAGGACGGTATGACGCTCACGTGACATTCTTTAGGTTTCAGCTTTGCCAGCTGTGAGGACAGTACTTTCTCCATGCACGTGAACACCCACGAGTGCCAATTGTCTGCTCTGTTGTTAACTTTTAAAGAATAATTGGTGGTATACACTGTAAACGTGAGTAGTAAAAAAAAAGATAACGTAGGTTTATGCTTGTTTCTCTCTCTTTCTTTCTATCTTTTTAGCTTTGACGAGGCCGTTCCGATTACGCTTCAGGGAAGAGGCACGCGTGAGGCAGCGCTCTGCAACGCAAAATCTTTACTAGACGGCATAACTTGAAAATTTCTGTCTTTATAAGCACGCCAGAAACAACGTTAGTCGTAACCTCCCGCAATAACTGTTATAAAATTTTTCCCCAGATAAAGATGTCGCATATTCAACTGAAAGAGTGCACACCAAAGATAGAGGGAGATAACAATGTCTTCTAACTTAATGAGTTAATGAGCATGTGGCCACAATCGAGGACTTCTATGTCAGCATACTTGATGGCAGATAAGGAGATGTACGCTGTCAGATACCCTTGCTCCTTAATTAAGTGTGATGAACGAGTAGCCAATGAAGCTACGAGCCGTGGAGGAATAGGAATCTCTGAAAGAGAAAGAGAGGGGAAAAATGAAGTTAGGTTAACCAGTTGCTAGTATCCGGTTTGCCTCCCTGGACCGGGGTGAGGAAAGAGGAGTGACAACTATAGGCCAGAAAGAGAGCGAGAGAATTAAGAGAGCTAGCTGCGTTTAGTGCGGACGCTGTGCTTTTATAGAACCCCGCAAATCAATCGTCCGCTTGTTATCAAGTGTATATAGAGAATACCTACTTCTGCCCACTGTAAGCGCCGCGGAAACGAATGAAGTGCTTTACACATTGACCGCGGGTTTCGCATTCTGTACAGAAAGTGTGAAACAAGCGGGCGTGTCCGCGTTGGCCAATGAGACGATAGTATGGACGGAATCGTCCTCACGCCTACATTGTGCAAAAGTATACAGGATCGGTCGCAGGTTTGTCCATTCACCGTCGAAAACAATGATTAGCGAAAGTAACAGTGTCTTTACGAGTGAATTAGTGACCGTCACTTGGCGAAAGTTACCGCGACTTGGCGCCCGCTCACTACCCCACCTGCCAGGGATGGAGTAATTGGAGGATATATTGTATACATTATCAACATAACGAAACCCATTTGTTTTGAGTAGAGACATCCGCTTTATTGCAGCGATTGGAGGCATGCTACACTTGATACGGAGGCCAGGTAAAAGAAAGAAATAATTACAGGGGGCAGTGGAAAAAGGCCTTAAAATTAGCATAAAGTGATTAAGTAAATCTGAAATTATGGCTGCAGGTATTAAGTCAGTGGAGAGTCTATGTCCGTCTGGCCCTCAAAACGAAATCTCCCGCCGCGATGCGCATTACTTACAAGTTACAACCAATACATGTAACCCTGTTTGTACAAAGTGGGATAATCAGGGTTAACAGTGGAAATGCCTCAGACCGGCTGGCCGACGTTTCGATAGGAGGACCTATCTTTCTCAAAGGTTCCGTGTCTTTTTGGTGTATTATTTTTATAACCCCTTTAAAACTAACACGCCAAGGATGACACGGTGCCTTTGAGAAAGATGGGTCCTCCTGACCAAACGTCGGCCAGCCCGTCTGAGGCACTTCCACTGTTCACCCTGATTATACCACTACGTTGTTTCCATCTGTCAGCTCTCATCTTGATTCTGATTGTACAAAGCCATATTTATCAGTGGTAAGCTTTGCGCAATAAAAAAAATGTTCGTGGATAGTATACGTTCTGCTGAAGATAAAGTATGTTGCTTCTGACTGACTGGAAAGTGGTCTCGAAATTTTCGGTCTAACTGTGTGGGCTACCGGCAGCATGAAGTTCTCTTCGCGACACGATGCGACTCTACGGGCCACTCGTTTATTTAAATGTGTGTGCTTCCTTGGCGTCTATTCTTGTCATGCTCGAAGCTCTTGTGTAAGTATGTTTATACAATATTTCAGAGTCGAGATCGGTTCGGATTTTCTTTCATTTGCTTCGTCGTCAACATGATCATCATCATCACGATATGTGCACGTGCCACGAGCTCGCATCACACACCACGCAAGACATGTTCTATTGGGTAGGTGGGCCAGCTGCAGATGTCACGTGACGACGACTATGATGATGGTAATCTTTATCGGCGTTATCCGTGTTGAAACGGGATGAAGACCAGTTTGTCTGAACTGGTTTGTTCAATAACATGTTGTTTTACCTACTGCAAGTCAGCCTGCTCTTTGATTTTACGGTTCACGCTGTTATGAGCTCACAACAGCTGATTTTGGGGGCGATGGCGTCCGCCACTTTCGTCGCCGCCTGTGTCCATCACACATAAGGACAGCAAAAACGATTATGACATACTCCCTGTGTCACAAGGCTAGAAGACACGAGCTCCGTCGCCGTTCCAAATTTAAACTTCATTAGTGTGCCACCCCTCTAGCTTTGCAGCTGACTGCGCAGATCGCAAAAGGCATAGAGGGTTTAAAATTTTCAATAGAAAGCTTTAGGTTCTCAGGCTGAGAGGCAATAGCACTCTTTTGCATAAATTGTGTTCGAGGCACCCTTGTCTTCAACAGTGCGTCTAGACCACATTAACTCACCCACGTTTAGAGCTGACATATATAATCTCGACCCCGGTTAACGCTTGTTACCAGTACAAGGGGCTGTGAATTTCAGGAGGCCGCAGCTTATGGTTCTTATGGCTGGTGATCCACGCCTGCGACAAGCATGCGATGAGGACAGACCAAACGCTTTAAATGTCATTAAATGTCATGGGAGATAGGAGCCTTTCAAGCGTATGACAGATTGCCGCTTTCACGTTTTCAATATGTCCTCCTTGCTAATTCTTGCGGAGTGATTAAATTCGATCAAGTTCACCGTCAAAATCGAAAGCGAAGCGCAGATAAGCGCAACGAGCAGACGAACACAGTGACGTAATTGTCACGACAACGACGTTTTGGTGTTCTGCGTTTTGTTTATCTACATGCTCCTTGCTTTCTATAATACCAAGTCCAGTACGCACACTCACGAAGCAAAGTCATCTAAGTTCACGTGACTGCCGCTCATACTGGACGTCTTGGGAAAGCATGGAAATGACACTCTTCCGCGTTCCTATACTTTGAAATTGTTCGTACTCCACTGTGCGTAAAGCATCCGCTTTTTGGAAGTCTCAAATCAGCAATGAGTTGAAGAGTTCCCATTTCATCTGGCTGGCGGTCTCCGCTAATGGAAAAGTTAATCAATATACTTTACTCGATAACTGCCGTAACTGACGTCTCTAGTCATATTAAGGTGTGCCATCACAGAAAATCTAACTGCGAGGGCAGGGAGCAGACATTTCATTTTTCTTACTTTTTAGGAGTGTTGGGCATTGTCACAAACGACTCCAATTTTCGGAGCCTCCGCGGGCCCCATCTTCCAAGGAAGGGCGTTTTTGTGTTGGGAGACGACATCCGGCGACTATAACGACCCAGCGTGGCGCCGTCTCGTCTTCCCTGCCCTGACCGGAAGGGGAACCGGCGGTCTCAACAAGGAAAATTACTCCCAGATGAGACGGGAGCACGTGTACACCACTGAGGAGGTTTGAACTGCATCGCAAGAGCAGTTGACGCACAGCCAGCAACAAGTGCGGTCGTCGGTGTCGCGAGTCTCGCGTGGGCGACGAGCATGGAGTGACCCGCGCAACGTATTGAGACGGCTGCAATTCCGGGCACCCTCGTCGTCTACCAAGCCGGCGAGATCGTCAGCGGCACCCGTCAACTCCCCTACGTGTACCAAGAGCTGGCCTGGTCCGTATGGAACTTTTTATTGTGACTTTTTTTAAACTGTTAAATTATTTTAACCAGCCTTTTTTTTAAATATTTGTAGGGTGCGCTGCGTCGCACGTTGAAATTCAAAAGCGCCACCATGAGCATTCTGTAATTATTGCCTTGTATCTCCTTTGATTCATGTCATTAGTTTAACATTCCGCGTATTTGTCTTTAGTCTGTATCTTTTGTATTGTTTTTTTTTGCATATTTTGTTATGTAGCTGTTCTTTCCATCACGCCTCAGTGTTATTCTTCCTCTGTTATTTTTGTTAACTCCTGCATTTGCCCCTGTTTAAATTAAATGCTAGTTTGTTTTGTATAAAGTCTCCGTGTCTGCTTATGAGTGCGTCGGTCAGGCCCACACATCACCACACGTGCAACCCCGCACGGGCCGACCAACCCGCAAATAAATTCGAAATGTGCCACTTCGAGGCCTTTCAGGCGTCGCAGGCCGAAGCGTAAAGTGGAAGCCTGCGAGTCTGCCGCACGTCGATGTTGGATCGGCGGGGCCTCACCCGAAGTGTGTGACATTATCTGGCGTCCGCGCGACAGGACTGGCCGACCACGTGGTGGTGTCTGAGAGACTGGCGTAGCTCTGAGCGTGATATGTAGACGTCGTTTTATTGTTTTGTTGGTGGACAACTGTTTTAACAATGGCCGGCACGGAGTTTGAGAAGCTAATTGAACAGGGCAAAGCCTTTGGCTTTGTAGGCAAGGAGTTATATAATTTCGTCGAAAAAGAACGAAATAGGCTTAAAGAGGAGCGCGATGCCGAACGCATTAGGTACAGACAACATCTGGAATTTTTGATGGAACAGGAGCGAGAAAATTCAAGGCTTAGAATTCAGAAGGAAAAAGAGCGCTTGAGACTGTGTGCCACGCAGTCGGGTCTAATAGTCGCTAGAACACCCAGTAGCGCGTTCGACCGTGGCCTGAACAAGCAGTCGTACCAGGATCATGTTCAGCTACTGCGCCAGAAAATGGAAAGTAGACGGCGCATGTTTGAGACCTGGGATGCAAGGCACGAAAAGGGCAAAGAGCCCGTAGGTGCCAAACCGCTGAGAGCCGGCCAAAATAACAGTACTGATGAGGCGAACATCGGGTTCACGAGTGAATCTAAGAAGTTAGCTGCTGAAAGTCCCATTGTGGCTACAAAGGCCACTGAAGGCCACAGTGATGGCGACGAGGCGCTGTGCCTGGAGAGTCTTGTTAATACAGAAATGCCATCTGTAATGGACTTGGCACAGCCACCCTGTATGTGCGTAGCCATGGCAGCTAACGGTGAAGTTCGCAGTACCTCCGGTCCGGCAGGCGAGGACCCCTGTACAGACAGCGGGACAGAGTCGTGTGCTGACGCACACTGCGAGCTGGGCAATGTTGGGGCAAGTAGTTCTTCCAGGTGCGAGCGGCGCAGCGCTGAGGAAGACGCTTGCATTGTTCAGCCATCAGTCAAGTTTCCCGCAAGTCAGGGTGTCTACAAGTTAACAGAAAATCTCGACTGTAGAAACATTACAGCCGATGAGACAGGCGAGACAAGTTCTGCTCTGCAAATGTTGCAAGCGGACTTCTCGAAAGTCAGCACTGGACAACGTGCAAAAAGAAAAAGACGCTGCACAAACAGAAGGAAAACGAAGGGTGCAAAGCAACCCGCAAAATCGCGAATTGCCAAACGGCAATCAACGCAACGAAAGCTTCCTTGGCATTTTGTGGCATTCACCAGTCGAGTGGGTCCCTATGCTTCAAACCGCCCGACAGATTGGGGGGTGAGGCAGACATTTGTTCGTGGAGCTCGGAAGAGCCAACCCCCTTCGCTCCATTGTCCTGCTCGAAACGCGGGGCGCCTTGCGAGGCAGCGCCTTTCGGCCGAGCGACACGACGTGGTTCGGAGACCCGTTTCCGTAGAACGCGGTGTCGATGAAGGCATGCCTCCGAGGTGTAGACTAACGGGAAACAGGCGCCCGGGTAGCGGCCGTCCACTGTTTTGTCTGCCCTGGTTGCTTCGAACGGCTCCTTCACGAGCACGGCCACCTCGAGCACGGATAAAATTTGCGAACATCGACACTCAAAAGTAACCTTAAAGTCAAATGACTTGTTTTTTGAAATTTTCAGTTAAGTTTTTCTATTTTGGAGCATTTCATTAATGAGGGGGACCAATAGCTTAGTTAATTCATTGTTTGCTTGTGTCGTCCGTGTGTTTGTAGACGATGTTCTTATGTTCGAACTTACTACACGTTTAGTTAGGGAAGCTCTGTTTGAGGGACATGGTTATTTCATTTAGTTGAATTTCTAAGGAGAACGGTTGGTCATATAATCAAAGTATATCACGGTACGCATGTGTGATAAACATGGCGCTATGTTATTCAAGACTTTTCTTTCTATAATTATTTTGAAAGGAAGCGCTGTAGTGTGGAGCATGTTCAAGAACTGTGCACAAATGATCATGCCGATTTATTACTCATTCATCTTTTCTGAAAGCTGCGTGTCAATAAGTGACTTTTCAATACCACTTAAAGCGTGTATTGTTTTAATATGTGGCATGAAAGAATGCCTACGTGCCTTGTCCTTAAATCGTGCAGTATTTTGGGATTTTCTTTTCGAATGTGTGTGGCCATGACGTTGTGCGCGAGTTATGACTTTCTTCTTATGGTGACCGTGAAGCGTAGTGTGTCAGGTGTTCTATGCGATGTCGTCCACGTCAGTGCAATGGCGCGCGAAAAAGAAAACGCATTGGTGGACAACCGGAACACGGCAGGCTCTCGAACATTGAGCGTTTGTGATTTTCTTGAACATTACGAAGTAATATTCTTAAGAAGGGGGCTATGTCACAAACGACTCCAATTTTCGGAGCCTCCGCGGGCCCCATCTTCCAAGGAAGGGCGTTTTTGTGTTGGGAGACGACATCTGGCGACTATAACAACCCAGCGTGGCGCCGGCTCGTCTTCCCTGCCCCTGACCGGAAGGGGAACCAGCGGTCTCAACAAGGAAAATTACTCCCAGATGAGATGGGAGCACGTGGACGCCCCTGAGGAGGTTTGAACTGCATCGGAAGAGCAGTTGACGTACAGCCAGCAATAAGTGCGGTCGTCGGTGTCGCGAGTCTCACGTGGGCGACGAGCATGGAGTGACCCGCGCAACGTATTGAGACGGCTGCAATTCCGGGCACCCTCGTCGTCTACCAAGCCGGCGAGATCGTCAGCGGCACCCGTCAACTCCCCTACGTGTACCAAGAGCTGGCCTGGTCCGTATGGAACTTTTTATTGTGACTTTTTTTTAAACTGTTAAATTATTTTAACCAGCCTTTTTTTTAAATATTTGTAGGGTGCGCTGCGTCGCACGTTGAATTTCAAAAGCGCCACCATGAGCATTTTGTAATTATTGCCTTGTATCTCCTTTGATTCATGTCATTAGTTTAACATTCCGCGTATTTGTCTTTAGTCTGTATCTTTTGTATTGTTTTTTGCATATTTTGTTATGTAGCTGTTATTTCCATCGCGCCTCAGTGTTATTCTTCCTCTGTTATTTTTGTTAACTCCTGCATTTGCCCCTGTTTCAATTAAATGCTAGTTTGTTTTGCATAAAGTCTCCGTGTCTGCTTATGAGTGCGTCGGTCAGGCCCACACGTCACCACACGTGCAACCCCGCACGGGTCGACCAACCCGCAAATAAATTCGAAATGTGCCACTTCGAGGCCTTTCAGGCGTCGCAGGCCGAAGCGTAAAGTGGAAGCCTGCGAGTCTGCCGCACGTCGGTGTTAGATCGGCGGGGCCTCACCCGAAGTGTGTGACAGGCATATTTCTGAAAGCACCCGTAAATATATTAAATAGCTCAGTGATGTTCCAATGCATCCAACTGACTTACTCGATTTTGTTCCGACACAGCCGTAGCGAAACTGCAGATGAACTTGGGGAGAGAGAAAGTTCTTGATTTTCCCGGGAAACAACACAGAAGGAATAACATGGAAGTGACAGTTACCGGAACGAAAATAAACAATAAATGGATAACTTTGACTGTTACGGCTGAATGCCTTCAACGCGGTTAACAAACTAAGGACGAGTTTGTTCACAGGCCTTTTATACCCTGACTTCAGGAATTATGACGTGATGTGTGGCCAACTTCGCGGTCGTCTATCTGGGTAACGGTGCAGCCCCCGGCCTCTGCTTCCACCAACGTCCGTTCCGAGCGCTCACTATACGTTTATAAGTGATTATTCGCTATGAATGCAGCTGCCTCCTACGACCATGCAATGCGGGAGTGGATATGCCAACGAGTACAAAGCGTGCAATGGCGTCCTACATTATCTCCCTCTTTTACAGAGACGTCTCTATCGCTCAGGATATTCACAGCTGCGCTCTATCGTGGCATTCCAAGCATCTCTGAATGAAAAGCACTGCAGCTCGTGTGTGAAACACAGACACGCTAAGCAGGGACACAGCCAAGACCGATTACAGTGGGAAATGAGATGTATATGTATGCGCGTTTGTACGCGGTCGTGTGTTTATGCACGTGCGAATTGAAAAATTCTGAAGAGGCTTGAGCTCCCCATCCCCTATCGACAGATGTTAACTTCTGCGCACACAGAAACACAAGTGCGCACGAGGTCGCAAGTTGCTATAATATTCAACAAATATTGTAGCAACCTAATATAAAGAAATTTAATATTAACATGCTGTAGAGCATTAACCCTGTAATTCCCCGTGTATCATATATGATACACAAGATATAATTGAAATTTGAAGGGGCCTAAGCCACAATAAGTGAGTCATTTCGAGGGGTCAAGATAGAGGGTCAAGAAGTTTTGTGTTGCGTTATGTCTGATCTTAGGGGAGGAGGCGAGAATTTTGGGTGGGCGCATGCCCATCCGCACCCCGTACTGGCTCATCCCCTGGCACTGAAATACGATATCGTGCAACTTTTCTCGAAAGGTGTTGATGACAATCATGGTCAGGAAATAGAGACAGATAAGAGTTATTAAAAAAGTGGCTTCGTCTTTCAGAAGCACCACGTCTATGGAGCCACGCCTGTTCAACGAAGACCTTTATATACTGCTGATCTTCTATTGCTGTGGAATTTAATTCGCCACACATCGTTCGGGGGAAGATTTAGGCGGGTGTTTTTAATAGAAGGAGCGTGCATAAGACGGGTCACCATCCCAGAATATGTGCAGCTCGACAGGGTATCCTCCAACGGGCATTGTTCTGGAAGGCCACCGGTAAGGCCTCATAGTGCGCATAGCACAAGAGGAACATTCTCATTGAGTTCAACTGGTCACTTATTGTAGACAATTATGATTTTTCGAATAAAAAATTAAAACTAATTCATGTGGTTTACACCACAACGCAAAAGGGGAAGAAAGAACATACGTTATGAAAGTCGTGGTCATGGGATCATATAACATTTTACAGATTCTCTGTAAATCCTGGAGATTCTTTTGAATCTACCTGTACTTCAATAAATCAGTCTACTTGTCAGAGTCTTTTTACTCTCTTCATCCGTGTCCTACTCAGTCAAACAAGCATCTTTCTTATCTTCATCTATCAATTTTGTAAATTGTCCTTACGGCAAAGGTCGGTAGTTGCGTGTTTTTACTTGGACGTAAACATGTTGTTAACGTCTAGCTCGTGGAAAGACCCTTAAAATTTTTCGGAAGCAACTCACGTTTCCGTGCATCATATCTCAGGTAATTATTGTTATGGCTCACTTTGTTGCGACATGGTCACAGGAGGCATGTTCGAAATTCCCGTTAAAGCAGTTGAATGAAATAGCAGAAATGACAATTTAAAGAGCGCAGGAGACTAGATGCCACGAATTTCTCAACCTCGGTGGGCATGCAGCGATGTGCGAATACCTTTCAGAGAGCGGGATGTAAGTCGCATGACTGTGACTGCGTACCAGCATGTGGCGGAGCAGGTCCTCTGTTTACAAACATTGGGCTTATCTTATCTCGTGAAGTTTACGAGCTTATTTCGAGCCTACAGACGCCAACGTCAGTACATTTCTTTATAGCGCGGCAGATCCTGCAGATGTTGGTGAAATCTACAGGCGGCTGTGCTCTACAAACGACTATACACTAACCAATCAGATTTACGGGAACAGTCGGCTACAAGACGCACTACATACATAGTGCGTAGTTTTTATAGCGAGAGGGGACCATGCAGAGGAAGTGAAGTATATAGGCGTCTTTTGTTTTTCTATCTTCACTCCTTCCTCTCCTATCTCTCGTTCGCGGGACAGTTCAGTCGTGCGAGGAAACGTGAGACAGTTATGACGCTCATGTTACTTTCTCCCTCCTAGACGACGAAACCCGACAAAAATGATGTGTACGACAGAAACACATGAAAACTACACGAGGTAGACACGGACAAGATGCACTTATGACTAGCGCTATAGATACGTATCAACTATAGTGAACTATAGTACCAACTGTCTCGCATGAACTCGCTTTTTACCATAGAAACAGTTGCATGGAAGTACTTCTAGGCTCACGATCATAACTAGGCTGCAGTATATAAACATACCGACTGGAACCTGCGCACCGCGCAAACTTCTGAAGGTGCCATTGGCGGTAAAAAACTGCGAGCTCATTCAATAGAACACATCCACGATTAAACTCTGTTATGAAACTGACTGCCCAAATTTCGATGCAGAGGTTGAGACTATAGGTTGGTCACGCGCCTAACATCATGCGTTCAGCACCATAACAATTTTCTCATAGCCCCACACACTCTGTGAGGCGCTGTGTAGCTCAACGTCACGTAGATAAGTGATTGAAGTTAGTAATCAGGCTACTAGGACAGATTATTGCTCTCTCATAGTATAGCACATCGTGCTCTAAAGCGTCGAACATTTGTTCTAAAGACAAGAAGTTCGCCACGGAATGCTAAATACAGGGTTCATTGCTTTGGACGCGTGTGAACGGGGAAAAAAGGCAACGTGGAATCCCATGGAGAGACGGTTTGCCCTGTGCGATAGCAAGCACCTGCCATTCAAGAAAACCACCTCTGCATACCACTCCAGGCAGGAAACCACATAGTGAATGGCAGGGAAAAAAAAAGACTACGCACACGACGTTACCCCACAATACCTTTAAATAAATAATGTTAGCTTCATAGAATACTGAGATGACGAAGGTTCTTCGGATAGCCTGAGTCTATTTATAGTTGATGCTTACTGTTCGACGACTTGACCACACAGAAAAGACGAGGACAGAGGGTAGTCGTGCCTCCCTCAGTCCTCGTCTTTTTTTGTGTCGTCAAGACATCGAACAGAAGGTACCTGAGGTACGAAACGATCTTGCCCTGCCTCCTTTCATACCACACTCCTGCCCGACGACACAAGGAAGAGGGCAAAACGGCGAGCAGCCAGCCAACGTCAGAGCAACGACTGCTGACTCAAATGCCGGATGCCACAACCGCTGCAGTGATGTGCCCACGAATACGTAGTACGTGCCGCTTTTATCTGAGACGGTCTGTGCAAGATAGCAGCACGTGCACTCCATGGCGTCATGCCAGCTTAGCCGTAGCTGCATTCACTTACGAAGCACATGCCGTTGCTGTGAGTGAGTGGCTCTAGAACCTCCTGAGGTGATTTATTAAATTTGTACTCTATTCCGAAATAGGACTAAAAGCCGTTTTATTCATCAATGACATGCACTCCTTCATTTACAAACGAATCTTTATTGTTGAATAAAAATAATAGTTGAAGTTTTGCGTGCCAAAACCGCGTGCTATGATTGAGGTTCACCGTACTGGAAAGCTCCGAAAATTTGTACCATCTGCAGTGTTCTTTAACGTACAACTATATAGATCCAAGGGGGCCACTCGCATTCAAACTTAATAAAATTTTCACTTTAGCCTTTCACTTTGTCAACGTGTTGGGGCGTAGCCAGTTTTTTTTTTCTCTAGGGGCGAAGCTCCTTAGGGTCGAGCCATGTTTGCCGTCGTCCCTCGATGACGATGACGAATAAGAACAAGCGGTCGTTCTAGACCACACATTATCTTCCTGCCATGGCGGCGCAGCACATACAGGGTACCCACTGTATGTCATGACGATGACGATGATGTTGATGACTATGATGATCACGGACAACGACTGGCTTGTGCAGTAGATGACGTCGCGATATGCTCGACGATACATTTCGTATATATGACTGCAAACAACCAACAACCACTGGGGAACGTGCGCAGATTTCGTCTGCCAACTTCAGACTAGATACGATACCACTTATCGGTAATAATATGAAGACAAAACGAAATTTCCGACTCAACACAATATACCACTTATGACCAATAAACGTTGTACATTACCGTACACCACTGTCACTCACACACGTTTGCATGCTCGAGTGGTCACTGTCACGGGGGATTTACGGTAACACCAAACAATCCAACTGCTTCACCCGCTCATCATCACTCACTTCGTGGATATGGTGTGACTTTTTTTTACCATACTAAACCATACTTACGGTATGTTCGTGTGTGCGTTTGTGTATGCGTCTACGCAAGCAAAATTGAAAATTTTCATTAGGGGGTTTGACCTCGCCTACACCCTCCTCCCCTTTGGCTACGATGTCAACGTGGTTATACCCGTAGTATATGCAGGCAGTCAAAGTGAAAGGTACGGGCACGTTAAAACGCGAGCACAAAAAGAAGAGAAACACACTACAAAACTTGTGCTATTGTTGTGATCGTGTTTTAACGCGCTAGAACCCTTCACTTTCTCATCGTGCATCAACTGATACAGGAAAGTACACTGCTAAAATATATCCACGAATTCAAATGGGGCTTCGATAAGGGGCGATTCTGTTGGTATGTTGAATGAGCTGTATACGAAGAGTCGTGGGGCTCACTTGTTAAAGTTGAGACGCTGTGCGGTTGCTTGAACGTCTTTCAAGCAGTAAGTGTCCCGCGCATTTCTGCCGCATGATTTGCATACGGTATTTCCAGTTGCTCCAAGAACATAAAAAGAATCCAAAGAAATGATTCAGCATTACACCGAAAAGCTCGGAGAAATTACAGCGGATGTTTTATGGCTAAAACTTTGCTTTCCCGGGGAAACATTCTGTTGTCAAATGACGAAAGAGCGATGAGTTGTAGCAATGACATCTTTATTTACCCACGTTTATTCAGAACTGATTCAGAAGTACAGAAGCAGAACAACCGGGATAATATTGTAAGAAGCAATCATAGCCCAGAGCAATTCGATATCCTACCATTACCGACAAGGGAAGTAGGGAAAGTCCTATAGAAGGAATGTAAAAAGGCATAGTCGCTGGTGAGGATAAGGTAACAATGGATCTGCTAAAAGATGGCGGAGAAGTTGTGTTAGAAAAAAAATTGCCCGCAGCTTCCCTCGGGGGACACTGAGGAGGATGCGGAAGCATGTAATTGGTTAACGGGTGTTAAATTGCGACTTACTTGGGTCGATGGCTAAATTGGTTAACGTGGTTGTGAAATGGGGTGTTAAATGAGTGAACACGTACGGCACGTATGCGAAAGGGCGGTGTTTTATTTATTGCGACGAACCAACGGACGAGCGGCAACTGAGCGAGCGAGCGCCGACCTTGAGTATATATACAGCGCGACGGTGCATGCGCTGTCAGCTGTCGAATGTTCTCGAAGGAGAAGCGCGCGCGCGGCACAGATGGCGACGGCGCGACGGCGCATGCGCTGTCAGCTGTCGAATGTTCTCGAAGGAGAAGCGCGCGCGGCACAGATGGTGGGCGACGGCGCGACGGCGCATGCGCGCGCGTCAGCTGTCGAATGTTCGAGAAGCGGTGCGGACGGCGCGGACGGCGCACTACAAGATGCTTCCGCATCTAATATGTTGAACGATTTTGAGTACTTCGTACTCAACTATGGGGGAGCACTGAGCCGTCCCGCTAAAACAGTTTAGTGGCTGGTAACAGAGTTAGACACATGCCTGAATACACAGGCATAATTCAGTGTGCACCGACGCTCGCGTAGGTTTTAAATAGCTAACTTTACCGTACAAGCTCATGTTTGTGTTACTGGTTTCCGTACCAATACTTTACCTTCCTGGTGCATTTAATGTGAAACTTTGACCGTTTTAACTCGGACACATGTATGCTTTTGAAGTGCAACAAATAACCTTATACTTGATGAACGCGTGAATATTGCAGTAGCAGAGAACGAGTGATTATTGTATCAGACGTAATGAATTAGCTCAACTAAGGCGGTGCGGACGGCGCACTACAAGGCGCGAGTATAAGATGCTTCCGCATCTAAAACTGGCCACCTTATGTACGTTATGTCTCTTGACGGGAAGGGTACCCGAGTCTTCGAAGAACGCCAACATTATTTTAATCCGTAAGAAAGAAGAAGTCAAGGCCCTAAAGAATTACAGGCCGATAAGCTTACAATCCGTTTTTCAGAAGCGATTTGCAAAAATAATAGCTAATAGAATTAAGAGTACATTAGGGTTCAATCAACCAAAGGACCAAGCAGAATTTCGTACAAACTACTCCACAATAGACCATATTCATACCATCAATCAGGCAATAGATAAATGCGCAGAATACAACCAACCCCTATACATAGCCATCGTAGATTACGAGAAGGCGTTTGACTCAGTCGAGACATCAGCAGTAATGCAGACACTACAGAATCAGGGCATCAACGAACCCTACATAAACATACTGGAAGAAATGTACAGAGGATTCACAGCCATCGTAGCTCTGCATAAAGAAAGTGATAGAATCCCAATAAAGAAGGGCGTAAGGCAGGGAAACGCGATCTGTCCAATGCTATTCATCGCATGTTTACAGGAGGTTTTCAGGGCCCTAGACTGGGAAGAGCTAGGGATAAGACTATGCTGGGAAGTATCTTAATCACCCGCGATTCACTGATGACACTGCCTTGATGAGTAGCTCAGGGGACGAGTTACAGCTTAAAATGACTGACCTACACACCGAAAGCCGAAAAGTACATATGTTTTAAAGTTATTCTCCAGAGAACAAAAGTAATTTACAACAACCTCGGGAGAAAACAGTGCTTCAACGTAGGTGCAGAGAGGTTGGAAGTTGTAAAGGAACATGTCTACTTAGAACAGGTAGTAACGGTGCAGCTGAACCATGAGAGTGAAATAACTAGAAGAATAAGGATAGGGTGGATCACATTCAGCAGGCATTCTCAAATCATGAAAGGTAGTCTGTCACTAACCCTGAAAAGGAAGGTGTATAAGAGCTGTATCTTACCGGTACTGGGAGAAACCTCGAGGCTTACAAGGAGGGTTCAGCTTCAATCGAGGACGACGCAGCAAGCGATGGAAAGAAAAGTGGTACGTCTAACTTTAAGAGACGAGAAAGGGCCGAATGGGTCAGGGAACAAACTGAGGTTAAGGATATCATAGTTGAAATCAAGAAAAAGAAATGGACATGGGCTGGACACGTAGCACGTAGGTAGGATAACCGATGGTCATTAGAGGAACTGACTGAATTCCTAGAGAAGGCAAACCCACGAAGGGGAGACAGAACGTTAAGTGGGCCGATGAGATTAAAAAGCGCACAGGCGTAATGTAGTATAGCAGAAAGCAAAAGGCCGGGTTGATTGGCGCATCATGCAAGAGACATTTGCCCTGCAGTGGGCGTAGTCATATACTTATGATGGCTTAGAAGTGAGAAAGGCATTCTAAAAATATATAAAACATTTCGGGGTTGCGAAAATGCCTACTATTACGAGCCGATAAACAAGACTAAAAAAAATCGGCAGATCCCGCTTACTTTGAGAATCGATGTTATGTGAAACGTGAGCATGCAAGCTGACTGTGTTGCAATTTTTATTGAGTGAAACTTTACGAAGTTGCACTAAAGATATGCACAAAGGCGCGCAAAGACAAATACATTAAACAACCGCATGTGTTTTATATCACCAGTTGTTTACAGTTGCGTAACGATGCCAACAGCGACATGGATATTAGCAACACCAGAAGGGGTAAGCTGATATAAAGCGCTACTGATCGCGAGAATCGTAGCCCTGGACACTGATACATAAATAAATTTAAGCGTATGACACCTGACTGCAATTGATGTTAACTCCACGTGGCGGCTGTATCATATGAGTACTTACGTAATGTCTATGAAAGTGGAAAGCCAGAACTGTAACCACAATTGGCGTTTAACGAACAATAGGGTCTATCTCAAAGGTAGCTCCCATAGACCTGCCGTGGCTCTGTGGTAGAATACTTGATTGGCACGCAGAATGATAGGGTTCTATTTCTGCTGGAAAAATGGCATTCATTCTTTGCATTTGTCCGGTCAACGCTGCCAATGTCCGCCTTTTCTTAATGATCAAGCGTTAAAGCTATTCATGTGTGTACTCGCCGTCCCTGTGTAGACGTAAACTGTCAAACAACTGTGGCACATACCCATCTACATGAGGAACCAACTGCCCTCAGGTACGGATGGTGTTTGACAACGTACGTGACGGCATTGTTACATTATTCATGACATGACCAGGAAGTAGCATTCATCAAACCATCTATCCTTCCATATACTAATTTTGTTTTACCGGGAGTTAAGGGGGTTATCATGAGAGCACGGAGACGTAAGCGGCTAAGTAGATATAGATAGATAGATAGATAGATAGATAGATAGATAGATTGATTGATTGATTGATTGAAAGATACACAAATAGACGTTCAAAGTGCTTACAGTACGCAAAAAATTGCTTCCCATTTAAAAGACAGAAGGAATGAAGGACACATGACCACCGACCATAGTTCGTCCTGTATTTTCAGCGTTGTTTTTCTGCTCGTAACCATGAATGAATCAGCCAAAATGCCTACCCTACTTGCTATATTTGATTCTAACCCTGGCACCTTTAACTCATAGTAGCGTTAAATGATGTTATAGTCGCAGTTTGGCTGCCACGTCTGACGAAAACACGAGCGCAGTTAGACTATCATTTTCATATCACGCGCATAAGCCTTGTCAGAGCTTTAAGGAAAGGCAATTCACCTGCAACGTCGGGAAATCGAAGAGCCTGTCGGGAAGTCTACAGCAGCGGTGTTGAATGTCATTGTGTGGAGCAAACGCCGTGGTGATATTGGGTTGTGATGAAAGTCCGAACAGCAGGCTGTGTGGTCGCGCACTGTCTACACACACAGTACAGCGCTCGTTCTCCGGAAGGAGCACATCCTCAGACGTGCTCGCAATAGCTCTGTCTGCCACTGTTTCAGCAATACTCCTATTGTCTTTTTTTTTACTCATTCGCGCGCGTAAAGGGCAATTTGTGACACTTCTGGGCGTCATGGAGGAACTTGCACAACGAGTTCTTCGGCAAAACGTCAACGCATTGTGGTCGAGGTCGAATCCTCTTTCGTATCTCGTAGCCAGCGTGATCTATACTGCATGACCCCCCTCGCCCCCCGCGTGCTTCTTCTTGCCGACTCTACACACGCTGCTATTTAATTCATTCAATCCGTTTATTCAGAGAAGAAGAAAACTACTTATAGAATTAGATTGAAAGGACTGAAGACAGGTTATTTCTGCCTAAATATTATAAAAGTTATTGCATGCTATTGGCAATTTAATGGTAAGGTTGGTAATGGTGTTGAGGGGCGTAGTGAAGGCTCAAATTATAGGAAACATTTCTTATTATGAAAAGAATACAAGAAACATTTCCTGCGCCCAAGACAGCCGCATGGCCTCGTAGGCACAACGATAGATTTTAATAATTGTGCGGCTCCTCTGTTTTACAAAAGTACCGTCCGAGAACCACAGGGAACTAAACAGGGGCGCTCACTACCTTTCCGCATCCATACAATGAAGTGTCGTTCATACTCTCCAACTCGTCACATGTACATCCTTATATCTCGCTCAGACTTCTACCGCGTGATGCATAACTCTGTATCTCCCTTTTGCACCGACAGCGTTCGCAGTGTTACGGCGCGAATACGATGCCTGGCGTTTTATCGCAGGTACTACAGACAATTTTGAGCATATAACACTTGCAGCGCATCTCTCTCTATTTTTTTTACAAAGGCACGCGTACGTTTGCGACACTTGGGTCGTTTCACGTATAGGCGGAAAATGTGTCACCACGGGACAATCCCCCTAGTCACCTAGCTGGCTCAGACACTTGCGTGACAAAAATTAAATATACACATGTCTGCCTCCACAGCGGTCCTTGGAGTCCAAGATTGCGCCGGTCGCTTGCTCGCTCTTTGACGGCGAGTTATCTGGGCTTGCCATGGAAACAACAGATAGAAAGGCCATGCACAGGGCAGAGACGTTCACATAGGACGCACATGCTTGACGTTTCTGGAACTCGGCACTGCTCTGTTTAGGAAAGAAGCTTGGACGTCTGTGATTGGCTGAAGCTACAGTTTGATGACAGTAAGGGCGTCAGTTGCCTTCTTACGTGTTCCCTTTTGTAACAGATATACAAAAGAGCGTAAACGATGACCCTGGACATAAGCCAGCATTCAGGCGAAAGGAGTCTCTATACCCCGCTGATTGGCAACAACGGCCTTTGTTTAGCGGAGGGTTCCGGAATGCTGCAGTTCACGTGTTACGTCGTACCTTTTCTTCGGCGCCAGGAATCTGCAAGTATCCACGTCGTCAAAGTCCTTGAACTCGAGAAACCCAGCGCCTAACAACCTCCACATCACTATAACTTCGTACTTACCACAAAGCTGCGTCTACCTTTATGATCAAAATATTTTGATTTCATGGCCTGTTTAGCCGGCATCAAATGAAAGTTTCTCTTGGTGGCAAATTCGCCTATTACCACGCATGATTTGTTAGTTAGTCATTAGTTAAGCGTCCAAAATTGAACAAGACAGAAGTTCACAGAGCAAGATGGAGGCTTGAAGGTTGTCGCTGAACGAACAATGTCGCTGAAACCCGTGTTTTCACGAACGAAGTTGTGTTCGTTGGAGTAGCACCTTTGTGTCCATGTCGAAGTGCCCCGAAGGTATTCGTCGTTCGACAACACCCGATTATCTGCGTTCGAAAGAACGCAGCGGCTGCAACAACCACCGTCGATGCCGACTACACCTGTATGCGAACGTGATAGATCTGGCGCGTTAACACTAATCCAGAGTGTGATAGCCGATCGCATTGTCACCATGCAAGTAGAATGCGGCTACCACATTTTCCAGTTGAGCGAGCCACATTGCGCTCAATAACGTAACTCTCTTATCGCTGTACTGCCATGATTATTAGATAATAAATGTATATGAACTCATTAAAACACCATGGTTATTGGTGCAGATACTGAATGGAGCTGCGTACATAAGGAAAGAAAGTACATACGCCTGCCCAGCATGAATTAACGCTACACCTACTGTTCCAAGGCTCACGACTTTTATCTTCAGAGGCAATATTTGGAAGGATCGGCTCCCTCTCCTTTATAGGAGAAAGCTGTGAGTCATTGTGCTCTGGCGGCATCCTCGGCTTGCCGAAGGACTAGCACTTCACGGTCCGCTATTAGCAGTGCGGTGTCCCATTTCTCTCTGTATAATGTATAAGTTTTAGTGTGCTATATTACCCTGAAGCAAGTCCATAATATACATGATTATATCCACTCTCTGATGACAAAAGCTATACATGTCTGAGTACAACTCGTTGTAGTTGTGGTGATACGCGACCGCATTAGAGAAAGCGTTTGTCTGCAGGAGGCGCCGTGTCATTGCCAGCTGCTTGCGAGGCGTGTGACGGGGAAAAGTGGGCCCTTTATAGTGTAATAGTGTTTGATGATCTCCCCAGAACTAACCATGCAGTCTCTCTCAGTCCACGAGCTTCGCACTGCGCCTGTTAGGCCTGCCAATTCTCTATACATGTCGCAGAGTTCTTTCTTTCCTGACCAAAAAGGGACCGGCTTATACTTTTGCCAGCATTTCAATTTGCTACGAAGACAACGACGCTCTTTCAGAAGGAAGGTGGTCATTCTTTCGCGCTGTCATTGATTTCGGGTAGAGGGAAAGAGATAAAATCAATAGGGAAAGGAAGATAGCTAAACAGGACTGAACGCGGTTGGTGACCTTGCTCTAATTAAATGATTACGGGACAAGTTTATACTTTGAACATGCAAACACAAAGAAATAATTGTTCAATGAACAACAGCTTATTATGAGCAAATGCGCATCGACCTATGTCAAATTAGCGGCAAAAAGAAAGTGAACTTTTGGCGGGGATGGCGGTACAATGTTAGACGAAGCCGTCGTTCGTCGTGTTTTGAAGCTTGGGGGTTCTAATGTCATTTGGCGATCTCACTTCTCCAAACAAGCCACCTCCCTAAGAAACGACAGCCATCGCATGAGACAAGACAGACAGACTATAGACCTGTACATGAATGCCAGACTGTTTTCCTTGTGGACCGCGCTCGCAGGTTACTCGAGGTATTACCAGCAAGCTAATTCAAGCCCGTTTAATGTTCAATACATGTACACTCACTCCCAATATGACTTGCAAAACGCTGTCTGTGCTCAAGATGGCACTGCAAAGTGGCACCTACAAAGAGAAAATTTTCTCGATTAAACTGTCTCGATTATTGGTACTTTCTGAACCAATTTCCCGTTTTCCGGCGTCGTTGTTCAGACTTGGGGCCACTTTAACCACAGCCAGCGTATTTCAACTCGTATTGAGCGTGACTGTACATATATAGACTTGGTAGCTTCCAAATGATTTCATTGACCTGATTATAACCTTCTGTCTCCGACCGAGGTTCCCGGTATCTCGATCTGTTGCACAGTAAACTCGGCAACCTATCTACATAACCCACTGGAAAGAAATAAATAACACTCACCTACAACGACTGCGGGGCCCCGGTCCTGGACTGCCTTCAGGAAGTCCCTGTGCAGCGGGTCGTCGATGTCGAAGGTCATGAGGCGCTTGCGGTACGTGCTGGTCTCGCGCTCGGCGTGACCCTCGTCGTCGCCGCTGCGGTGTAGGCCGCCCTCGTGAGTGCCGCACACGCGGGCCGACCGCCGTCGCGGGGACGAGCTGTGCATCAGCGAGGCGCCCAGTTTCCTGCACGTCGTCCATGCAGCGACGCAACAATGAGTGAGACGCATGCGCGCGTTGGCCAATCCCCACGCGTTCTCTCCACCTTCCCTGAGCAGTGCTTACACGTCATGGTCGCAACGAAGCTATACTGGCACTAAGCGGGATGAGATAAGGGCGTCTTTTCTCGCGAAGCCGTCGTCCTTCAGCAACGACGTGTTGTGACAACGTGCTCAGAAGCTCACGCGGGGCGTAATTTACACTGCAAGCTTTAACGCGAATAGTGCTAATTTCACAGTGCTCGTGATAGGAGCACTAAACAAACTACCGTCTAAGCTGTGAAGAGCTCTCAGTGTTACCGCAGTAACAAGAGCGCTACATGCATGTAAGATATATAAACAATATGCTGCCATTTCTGGCCGTTAGCAGGACACGATGATTTATTAGTTCTTGCATTGTGCAATCTCATGACTGCTTGCAGAGGGCAAGCCACCGGGTCGGTGTAGTGGTTATGGCAATCGGCTGCTGATCCGAAAGTCGCCGGTTCGACCATGGCCGCAACGGTCGCATTTCTATGGAGGTGAAACAGTGGAGGTCTGAGTATTGTGCTAAATCAGTGCACTGAAGGAACACCAGGTGGTCGAAAATTTCTCTTAATTTGAACAGTAGCCGGAAAACATACAGCGCCGTACGTGTGTGTGGGCGTGTTTTTTTTTTGTGTAAGTTCAGTCGCGCTATTAAAACTTTGCATCTAGCCCACCGACGCACTAAGCATATTGTGGTGTTGAGACGCAAAACCCCAGATACTGTTGCTATTATGAAGGGCAAGAAATTATATAATTATGTATGGCTTAAAAATAATGCGAGAAGTTCAAAGTACCGTCATTGCGGACATTGCGGAAAGTTCATGTGAGGACCGTTTTATTTTGTATTGGTGCTCGTAGCCACAATGGTGAAGCTCCTGCACTCAATTATATGGGCTGTGTTCCAAATTCTTAGACAGCACGTAGACAGTCTACGTAGACTGCTTACAAGACAGCATCGAGCCCATGCTGTCCGAGAATCGGAACACTTCTGGACGGCTTTTACGAGGCGGTGCGCCACCTCACGTCGTGAAGGAAAAGCTAAAATAAACAAATGTAACATGTGTATTTTCTGGCTTATTTCGTGTTGAAATCAAAAACAAATAAACGTTACTTATACACTGAGCGTCTGGGAAAGCGTCTGTTTGTGTGCAGACGACCATTCCGGCGAGATTTGATTTATCTGAGCGATTCGCTGAGCCGCCATCTTGTTTAGGCAGCAAAGTAGCCTGCATCGTATTTGTCTACGATGTGGTCTTCCAGGAGCTGTCTTTTTTGCCGGCTACGTGAGAATTGGAATGGTACTTAAGATGGCCGCCGTCCACTTAGCTGTCTATTTAGCCGTCTACGGTGAGTATGGGAACACATGCATGGTTACTCAGTCATCATTTTTGTCTTCCTCATCCTTTCTCTACTTTTGTCTTATTGTGTTCAGACATCGTGTATATATGTACACTTCCTGCCAAAGATCACATGTCCTAAGCGGTACGTTCATATTTACGAACGAAAGTGTCTCTTAATGGCATGCGTGACTGGTTACACAAGCTTGCGTCACAGCTGATCATGCAGGTGGAAAACGGTGCTACAGAATACGGTGGTCATGAAAAAGAGATGGAAACAGTAATCAGGCAATCACAAGCGTCGTCTAGCGGTCCCCGTCTCTTCGCTTGGTGGTTACATCATCTGGCACCATTCACTGTTGTAATAAATAAGATCAACATAAACAGTTGCTTTCGTTTTTATTGCATCCCACTCTCTTCTCATGTCTGAAGACACCATGGAGCTGTAAATCCTCCACTTATTGCAACTTATTTCTTTTTTGTGCTATCTGTAGGCATAATGGCGCGATTAACGATAAACGATTCTTGGCTTTCCATCGAGTGGAGAAGCGAAACGTTTTGTTGCTGCGGACGTAGATCGTCCTGTAGTGTGTTATAGCTAAGATAGATTTTCCGAGGGGGCACGTCTTAGACCATGAAGGTGACGCTGAGCAGGCGGTTGCTGTTAAGGGTGCCCTGATAAGATCTGGTATTCGGACGAAGTTGCGGCTCTGTCACTACCTGTACTATCAAATCCATTTGCTGAAAAATCGGCGCACACCCCAACATGAACGGTGGACAAGACCTCGCTAAGCGCTGTCAAAGCATCGGGTCTTCCTCGCCACATGTTCGAATGCGTGCATTAGCTAGTGTGTATGTTTATACTGAGGTCTATTTGACAGCTCAACATTCTATTGTAGAGCCAGCACGTGGGGAATTGCCGACATGCGCGCACCATAAGCTATAGGGTTCGGAAGTCTTTGTTTGGCGCGCGCTTAACGAGTGGTATTTCCTCACCTAGATAAGCAAAGGCGCGTGGAAGTCCGAGAGGCCCCCTTTTTCCCGTCTTTTATTTTTATATGTTTGCTCGCGCGTCGCACCTCGGCGCCTTATCTCTACGCCACGACATGAATAACAAAAAAAAAAGAAAAAGAGCGGGTGGATGCAGATCACACCGGCGCTAACTGTCACGAAAGCGTGCTGCTCACGTGCTCAATGTAGCGAAGACTTGTACCGCGTGGTATCCAGCCCATGATGTCTAGCTCCTTAACGAAAACAACTGCAACAAAGACATGCACACCTAAAAATACTTCCGCAGTTTGCCCAGACATCTACATTGTTACAGTTACACGATCATCACCGTCAACTATAGAAACTCGCCCGAAACAACACATTTATTTATTTTCTCTCATGAAATATACAGTTCACTATACCTGGAATCATATCATGCGAATTCAACGCATTCACAAACAGTACAACCACAATTCGTGCCTCAAGAAGAGAGGTGAGCGCAGCGCTTCTCAGGGGGCAGGAGGGCTGCAACTCCCCCTTTGGTGTAGTTTTAAGTATTCAAAAATGACGAAGGAAATAAGGCAGCTTGTCTGCTTCAGAAATGCGCACTATATACTGTGACTCATTTTCACTGCTGCAGGCATGCTCATAGACGTACTGTAATAGCTGTATAAGCATGTAAACATAATTGAAAAGCTCTATGAAAGGTATTACGCAGTGCTTGGGTGTCCTGGCGCATCATTAAAAAAAATCATGGATTAGATGGACGTTTTTTTTTTTGCGGTATACAATACACACCAGCGTTGCTGTATTTTTCAACTTACATTCTGGGAATCATGCTCAAGATGTTTGCTCAGCAGATTGTCTCACTGATCTTACGGGCTTGTTTTTATGCTGCTGGCTATAAAGTCTATAGGTGGAATGCGGATATGACTTCACCGTTGATTAAAGTTCCAGTCGGAAACAACGCAACCTGGGCGAGCTCGAATGTCGAGGGTCACATAATGTACAAATGGCTATATACATATATAAATGAGTGCAAAAACATCCAGGTGCGATTCAGCTTTGCAGCAGGTACCTATATATCGTGAACGCGGGTGGTGAAGGCTGCGACCTTCGGACGACGCGTGGAGAGAACGCACATCGCAGATGCTGCGATCTGTTCGAGTCAAAAATAATTATAAAGTACAAACACAACGCCCACGCATGCTGGAATGTACGTATACACAAAGCTAATCTTTCGCAAAGCGGCTGAAACCATGTTATATAACTGAACTCGGCTTGCAACAGTTGTCTTTTTGCGATCCTTTGCAACGTCCACTCTGGCGCAAAAGTTGTCTAGGCGCCTCACGCTGAAGTATTTCCGCAGTTGGTCGTATAAGTATATAGCGCAAGAAAATATAACCTTACAGCAGACAGTGGAAGGGAAAATAGGAGGGCCGTGATGTGAATTCGTGGTAACTATAGTGAGAAGCCCCAGGGAACTATATAGTGCCCAACATTCATAGCTCTACAAGTGTGCATGCTGCACATGATTTCGGCTCGCTTGCCGTCTAAATGAAAACGCGAACACCGTTAAGCTTACAGTTGGAAAAGCTCGGCTCGTAACAATTACGTGAATGGGGAAGCACAAGTACGTCGAATATCGTCTCATCTGCTTCGCTGACCCATAGTGGTTGTATAGTCGATTGATGTAATGGTGTAAACGCCCCAAAACCACCATATGATAATGAGAGACGCCAGTAGTGGAGGGCTCCGGAAATTTCTACCATAAGGGTTTTTTTAACATGCACCCAAATCTGAGTCCAATGGACCTACAGCATTTTCGCCTCCATAGAGAATGCAGCCACCGCAGCAGGTATTGCAGCCCGTGACCTGAGTGGCTAATACAGTCGTCGACGCAGGCGTAAGTTAAAGCATCGTATCGTCATCTTGTCGAAGCAAGTGATTCCCATGCTCGCGCCGCATGGTAAGTACCTTGTCCAGAAGTTATGCCGCAGTGGAAGCAGCTGTCTGTGGGCCCCTCTCCCGCGAGGCTCAAACGAGATTTACGTTTGATGATGGGAACACCAGTCATCGAAGGAGAACAACAGACAGGGCCCCACCGCGGTGGTCTATAGTGACTATATAAGGTACTCGGCTGCTGACCCGCAGGTCGCGGGATGAAATCCCGGCGGCAGCGGCTGTATTTCCGATGGAGGCGGAAATGGTGTAGGCCTGTGTGCTCAGATTAGGGCGCACGTTAAATTACCCCA
Organism: Rhipicephalus annulatus; assembly: GCA_013436015.1. Lineage (NCBI taxonomy): Eukaryota > Metazoa > Arthropoda > Arachnida > Ixodida > Ixodidae > Rhipicephalus > Rhipicephalus annulatus. The sequence continues at coordinate 36,259 of WOVY01012870.1, read as the reverse complement.
GGTGGTCAAAATTTCTGAAGCCCTCCACTACGGCGTCTCTTAAAATTATATGATGGTTTTGGGACGTTCAACCCCACGTATCAATCAATCAATCAATCGAACAACAGACAGGTGTTGTTAGAACGGATTATGAACTCGTTCGACGCTCAGTTTAAAAACATTCGCTCCTCTTTGTTTCAAAATTTTCCGTGAATACTATAGACACTGCTTTCACGAGCGCGAAGGTCAAATCTCTCTGCCGCATGCAGTGGCAATCCCTCCCGTAAAAGATTGCCCTTCCCTAAGTTCAACCTTCGGGACTCCCCTTGTTTTGTCCCGCCGCCGATGTTATTAACCCACGCAGCAGCTAATTGCGATCGTGCCGCTTTCAAGCTAAAGCTTCTGTTCACGCATTCGCACTTATACAATCTGTTATGACAAACGAGAAATGGTAGTTGGAAATGACACCTGCGCGTCTCTGTGCTCTCTCCGGCACCCTTGTCATGCGCCAACGTCATAGATATTCTTATTCTAAGTGCACCGTGGAATTAAATAAAGAAACAGGATATTGTGATAGAAACGTGATATAGAACGAGAAAGAGAAACGTGATATAGAAAACGTGCCATGGATGAATATTTAGGAAAGTAAAGCTTACGTCGTCTTTTTGACGTAGTAGTAGGTCCTTCTTTAAAAAATACTGCAGGGGCCCCTTGCACTCATGAAGGGCACGTATGATTTCCCTGTAGTGTTTTCTTGATACTGAATAAAAGGTGTGTGCAGCACTTATTTCTCTACAGATACCAAGTTTTCATGTTTTTTTTTGATGAGTTTATTAGCCTGCCCTTCGTGCAAATACGCCATTGCTCAATATTTACCAACGAAATGACTCGCTGAACGAATCAGGTATAAGGTCCTAAGCACTTTGTAATATGCTGAAGCAGAATTGCTAGTTGGGCGAGTTGGGGTACGTTCATCGGGGAATATTTCACAGCGCGACGGGTTAGATACGGACAGAGCAGGGACATACAGCTGAACTCTCAACTGAAATTTATTTGGGAAAAGAAAGGACATATATAGGAGACAATGACTCATCGAAACTGTGTGCATAGGCACATGTGTTACAGCACAACAAACATGGGCACATGTAAAATATGTGCCCATGCTCACAGTTTCGATGACTCATTGTCTCCTACATATGCCCTTTTTTTAAATAAATTTCAGTTGAGAGTTCAGCGCTGTGTCTCTTCTCTGTCCACATCTAACCCGTTGCGCTGTAAAATATTCCACGATGCACTTTGTAATAGCCGTGTGTGACTGTACATATCTGGAAGTGCGCCATGAGGACTCTCCGTGCCCCATCTGATTATACTAAGACAAGATTATACTTTCACTTTGCTGCTGCCACAATACTAGTGTACAGCGTTAATGAGAACTAACGAACAGCGATAGCGTATATAGTAAGTACACGAAATCGATTTGATTACCGACCAACAGCGTTGTAGCCGTAGCTCAAGGTTTCTTACCCTGACACAATGGTCATGATGCTGCGCTGTACACGGGTTTTCCAGTGCAACTGTTTGCAGCTTCAAGCGAGGGACGTATACCTATACGGCAATGTCTCGGCGAACTGACATTTGGCTTCGGCGACAGAGGGACTGACCTTAGAAGCCGTGCGCATCTTTAGATAGCCATGGCGCAAGAGGTGGAGGCTTATGTAGAAGACGTAAAAACAAACATAAAAAAACGACCGCGGGAAGCGCTTCCCTTTCCTTGCACTGATAAGCGGCACGAGTTTTCTGGAATGGGCGCGTAAAAATGTCCGCGAGTAAAACACGAGAACAGAGAGTGACGCGGGAAGCGCGTATCACGAGACCACGTGATCGACGCAGGTGAAACGTGCTACTTGATGCTGCAAACACGAATCACGGAGAAGTGCGGACGACCGAGTCCAGCAAAGAAAGAAAGTGCATACGCCGTTGCAACCATTTTCTAAGCGAAGAAAAGAACCCAGCCGATTCGCGTATGTCCGGACTTGGCCGCTCGACATTCGAACGTCCCTGCGCATGTAGCAAAAGTGCAGAGGAAAAAACGCAAAACGTAAAAAGAATACAATTGAAATTAAATGATATCTCAGCGGTGTATACCATATTAAGAAAAAAAAAGAGTTATAATTATAGGGGCACATGTAAAGTTCCTGCAGCGTCGTGTGGTCCTTCAATCTTCTATGACGTTGCCGTAGCCGCTCGTTCTCGCAGCCTCAACTTCCAGTTCTCGGCAATTTCCCACAGATTTGGACGCATCACCTCCCTCATACGCATTTGCGATTCTTGTACGTTCGGACCCAGGAAGCGAATTTGTGGTGCTATAGCAACGCCGGTCTTAAATTTTGCCGAGATTTCACGCACAACTTTTATGCCATGGTGCAGTCCTCTATAAGTACCACCGTTGGGAAGGCCATAAACAGTACAATGTTTTTATTACCTTATCAGCGCATCCTTACGCTAATATTATGGTCATTTCGCAAATGAGTAGAATGAACGCTGTTAAGAAGATTGCTTAACGGAAGGGAATAAAGCGGATGTCAGGTCGTATCACGCGTGTCAGGAGTACCTTTTTGCCACTTGTTTTTTTTGTCAATAAAAAATCGTAATTATACTGACAACAGCGCAAGAAGAGACAAGGAGCAGATGAGCACTAACTTACTACTGAAGTCTTGAATTTCTGTTCTTTTTCCGTTCAATATTTTGTTCCGTTTCAGGAACAAACTTGAATTGTGAGTTCAGCACTCGTCTGTGTTTATTTCTAGACCCTTGTCCCTTCTTGCGCTGTTGTCAGTATAATAAGCCAACAACTTGCCCAAAGATTCGCCCTCTTGAATCGTAATTGTCCGTACTGAGAGGCCGGGATGCGGCCACAGATACTGATGCGTGTCTCGGGGAACTGTTCATTTGCTCCGCTGGAGGGTTCAATCTACCACCCCATGGGCCCCCTTGCAATGGAAGTAAATAAGGAGGGTGGGCTGCCTTTGGTCCCGCCACGGTGGTCTAGTTGCAAAGGTATTCCGCTGCAGACCCACAGGTCACGAGATCAAATCCCGACGTCGGCGGCTGCATTTTCGATGGAGGCGAAAATGCTGTAGGCCCTTGGGCTCAGATTTGGGTGCACGTTAAAGAACCTCAGGTGGTCGAAATTTCCGGAGCCCTCCACTACGGTGTCTCTCATAATCATATGGTTTTGGAACGTTAAACCCCACATATAAATCAACCATGGACTGCCTTTGGGTCTCACTGCTGATTGCATGGCGGTAAGGGCAGCGGTGTGTGACACACACGGAGACGAGATTGTTGACACGAGAGTTCTTGCGGCCAGTAAAAGACGATGCCTAGTTGGCCATGAGGTTGAAGTCGCCACCTTCTTGTGCAGCGTTCGGACCATTCGCAAGTTACGTTGGGCTGACTATACCACCAGTATTTAGTTCCCGTGCCGAAGAGATGCTGCTTGTGATGGCTGCGTTGAAAATATCGGCTTAGAAAGCAGTCATAAGGAACTGAGACAACGACGAAAGACGCACAAAACACACAAGCATGAACTAACGAATGTTTATAGCGTAGATGGACATGAAATATATGCATATAGAGACCACGCGCATGCTATAGAGGTTCTTGAGATGGAAAAGTGAAGAGAGAAGCGCGGAGCTGTTATTGTTTCTCAATACGAAGGCACCGACATGGTCCCGCGCGGGGATGCGGGAGTGAACGAAGGAGGAGGAAGGGATGGGAGGAGTAAGGACGCATTCAACTGTGTCGCGCGCGCGCGCTCAGATGCGTTGGATTCGCTCGCAGGATTTCAAGCTGGACGGTTGTGCCCTCGCGATCTCCGACTTCAGCGTAGCTCCCGCCGACTGGTTCGCCCTCCGCGGTCTTCTGAAGCCGTGCAGCTCTCGCATTGTGGCGCCCCGCCCTTGGACTGCTTCCACCGGATCCCCACTTTCCTATCTCCTTCTTTTTTCTCTCGCTTGGCTGTCTTCTTCTCCGTCTATTTTCCTTCTATTTTTTTATCCCTCCTCCCCCCCCCACCCCTATAAGGCACTGCGCCGTGTCGCCTGAAGGCAGAGAGAAATTAGGTGCCTTTTTCCTCTTCATTGTAACCACTACCACCACCCACCACCACCAGATGCGTTGCGTGCGTTTTTTTTTTTTGTCGTAGTATTCAGTTAAATTTTCTAAATGTGTGCAAGAAAGGATTCACCTCTCCGATAGGCTAACAGGTGACGTGTCAGGTTGCCCGCACGCTCAAGCTTGTATACTTCATCTACGGAGCCCCCTTCTCTGCCCTCCCCCGCCATTTCCTTTTGATCAAGTCAACAAACGTCGCAACAGATGTTCAAACTTGAAAATGAAAGTCAATGAAGCGACGGCGTACTTCTCATCACGGGCTGGCTGCCTTTGGTTCACGGTCAGAAAAGGTACACTGAACCACTGGCGTAGCCAGAAACGGGCAGGGGTTCGGAACCCTCACCGATGTTTTGCAATTTTGTATGTGCATATACACATATGCACACATAGGCATATACTACTTGGAATAGAAATTGGGTCTCGAGGCCCCATTCTGTCCCTTTGGCGCTGGCCCGGGTTATTTTTAAGAGTATGGCTTGGGTTCCCGTCCAGTGACAGTATAGTGTTGGACACCTTGTTGATCAATTGACTGCCCCTTTTATCTTGGCGCAACAGACCATCGGGGATGAAACGAGTGGTGCCTTGCTGTACGAAAGGATTTGTTTATAATGTCAAACTGCTAATCAATAGATAGTTTTGGATTCACTCTGACAGCTATTTCGCAGGGGGCTGTTTATGGCCACTTCGCTCTCTTTTCAGGCTTTTAAAATTTGGATCATGGGCCCGTGACTCGTGAGACATCCAGTGGAAAATGTTCTTCGAACAAATTTGTGTGTGCAGAATAAGTTGTGTTGAAGAAAAACAGCAGTGACCGCCCAGGTTTTGTTAAGTTAAATGAAGTCTTGAACAGCATGGCGAACGAAAAAAAAAAAGGAAGTTATGTTTGGTCCTTCCTTCATAGCAATCTTCATAATACCAAAGTGAAACGTGTCCTTACAGAAATGATTCAATATTTACTATTCACTGCTTTGAAAGAGCTTGAAGAATGTGTACTGCATAGTGTTTTGAAGCTATAAAACGACTTAACGTGTACGCACCTATACGACGGCGTTTGGGGGTATTGTCTCCATCCCGACGACTAACGTCCATGATCAATGATGAGCGGTAATCAGAGAAACGGGTGTGACAGCCAAAAGAGCATCGCTGATGGAACGCGGAACTCGGGCTTATTGGCTCTGGTGACCATACTGAGGCAAGTTAAGTAGTTAACATGTTAACTACAAAGCCTGACTAAAGAGAAACGTAACGCGCGTCGTGTCACCTGTAGCACAGGATAAATGAAAAAAATCTAACATGCGCCTGTAGCAAATGTTTCAAATCTTAAGACAGAGCACAATAAAATTTTCCCGTCCAATGATATGGTACCTACAGACGCTTCAGCAATGAACGAAAAGACAGGCACAGATACACCGGGTGCCCCACGTAACTTTAGCCAGAGTTTGAAAATATGCTGGAACACGTAATTACGACGCGACCAAGTGCATGTTGCGCACCGTTGCCTGGAGTTAGTCAGACTATTTTTGTGTCCTGAAATATTGCTTAATTATAACTGTTTAATTGACTAACTTTTGAAGGAACAAAGATGGATAAATAATTTCAACGAGAAAGCTGTAGATCGGTTTGCAAAACGTCCTAATAAATAGTTTTGAACTTTATATCTTTTACGTATTAGTGTTTTTCTGCTAATCACAAATGCTCGCGAACTACAAAAAAAAATACCACGTGACAAACCCGCTCGCGCGTCAGTGCGCACGATGATTCTAGTGCTTCCTAACGTTCCGCATTCGAACGACGTGCTTCCCTCGCACCGATTCATGACAGCGATAAGCACTCACAGCAATTATCGTTTTTGTGGCCGATAGCAAAACGCGTTCATCGTAAAGCCACCACCATCGCTGCGGCCCTGACAGCACAATGGGGCCAATACTATGGTTGTTCGAACGCGGAACGTTAGGGAGCACTAGAATTATCGTGTGCACTGGCATGCAAGCGGGTTTGTCACGTGGTATATTTTGTATATATATATATATATATATATATATATATATATATATATATATATATATATATTAGCTGACGAGTGATGTAGACTTGCCCCCCCTCCCCGCATGCGAAAGAGCTGGTACGCCACTCTATGCACGTCCCTCCTCACAGCTTCACCGAAGTCAAGTGTCTTAAAGACGTTCCTTACGCTGGTTCCTCCACGGTTGAACCTACTAAAATTTGTATGGGTATCTTGTCATTGTGAATGAGAATCAAAATAAATGGCTCATTCACTAGCACGAGTGGCATTGAATGATCGAATAAATTTCGGTCCTTCTTGAAGCGGCGATAATAACTGCGATAAGATACAGAAGATTTTCGCTTCGTGCAGATGCCAGGGAATCAATAACTTCATGGATGAATTTATAGTCATTTAAGTTTTCCGTGAAAAGTCCGGTGGTGTCTTACTACACAAGTGAAGTGTCTTACTACACCAACAAGATCACGATGCCGTGTTCCCCCGTTAAAATTATATTCACACAGGGTTGGTCTGTGCCACCTCTATGTCACTTTTGTTTAGAAATAGCAACAATACAGCAGCATTTTTGTCATGTCATCAATGCAGATTACTCAGAACAAGACTTCTTGTTATGCCATTCGGTAGCCTGGGGCTGAGCGTCACAAGTTATAGTATACTTACCTTCGGTGCTTCGCCTCTGAGCTTCAGCCACAAAACGCTTTTGATGACGCGTTTGCAGTTACCCCCACGAAACGAAACGAATGAGACTTTAAGTTCCTACTTGTGTAGGTATTGTTATTACTTGAACTATCCAATTTAATTTTTTTGTTTTTTTAGATCAATAATTTCTGTTCAGCATAACGAATAATACTACTAGAAGAAATAATAAATGTTGAAGCTGAGAGGTAAAAACAATCATTGCACGTTTTCATTTTTTTGTACGCTGTTCTTGTTTTGGTCATCAATTTTCAATTAAAGATATCTAAAAAATTAATATAATCAATTTTTAACCAATGCCCATGAGTGGGTATGAGCGATGTTAGAGTTTTTATCATCATCATCATTGTCCTCGCCTAAGGATGTCTGCTCTACTGTGTTCGAATACAGTATAGAAACAAAAATATTACCGTGTTAGTCTATTTTTATCTGCTTATATTCTTCGTTTGGAATCCATCGTTATTCCTCTCTGGAAGCTCAGGTCGTCTGACCCCTTGCTCATGAAATGTTTAAATTTAATTAATGTTTTATTTTGTAACTGAATTTCCAGCTTGGTTTACTATCATAGATCTTTAGTTTAGGCATCGTGCCGCCCTGTTTTTGGCCCGGCCCTTTGTGCGTGAGCGTTATCGATTCGAAGTCATCATCATCATCATCATCATCATCATCATCATCATCATAATCATCATAATCTTCTTCTTATTCTTCAACTATGTTTCGTGAAGATCAGAACATCATTAACGCACGCGACGAAGACCTTCATTGAGCACGGTGTGTGTGATCTACGTGGCAGAGACGCGGGTGCAACGCAGCAGCAACCCTGCCGGGTACTTTCGTAGCACAGCCCTGCCGAGGATCGAAGCCTTCCGCGAAAGTCAGTCCACCGAACAGCACGAAGTATTCTATGTCTGAGAGGCATTCCGGATAAGCTCATCCATTCGAGCTGTCGTTGCAGATGTTGCCGCAGCTCATTTCTCCGCCTTAGCAGGAGCGTTTGGCGTCTCCAGCGGCGTCACCAAGTCTGCCGAAGAGCTCGCCAGATCACCATCGTCTGGCCTTGAAGGTGAGACGTCCGAGAAGCAACGCTTCACAAGAGCCAGCGCGCTCCCCGAGGGGAACAGAGTTGCACCGCCAGTGAAGCTCCCTCTCAAGGATAGGTGACACAGCTCCTCCACAGACGCTGCAAGAAGAAGCTGTAACGGGCAACTTCCATTCTTTGATGGGCCTGGCAACGCATACGACCGGGCAAAGCAGAATGAGAGATTGACGCAGGACGAGCATGACCGAAGTGAGAAATCATGGCAATGCAGTATAGTTCAGCCGGAGCCCGTGCGGCGTATTCCGCAGCCTGTCTCATTTGTCTTTCAGCCGATGACACAAGTGTAGAGAGCGAACTGTCTTCTCCGGAAGTTCAAGAGGTGGCTTCGAAACCAAGTTGCTCATCTGTGCTGCTCGGCAAGCTCAATAGTTGGTGCCTGTCGAAGCAAGAAAGTGCCGTGAAGAAAAAACCAATGTTCGAATACGTACGAGACAAGCTGGGTGTATATTGGGGTTGCCACTCACCCCAGCAAGAAGGATCGCCACAAAGTGATGTTGCGAGTCCGGAAAGCGTCGATGACGTGCCCGTCCGTAACCGAAATTGTAACGCTAGCGAATGCCTCGACGAAACAGTGTTTGCCGGTAGGCGCAAGAGAGGCACAAGTCGCGGGCGATTTCTCTCCGCTGCCGAGTCAGCAAATCACCGTCGCCATTCCTGTTTCATGGACGAACAGTGGGCCAAGCAAAAATATAAATCGGAGGACGGTGTGACTCCACATGTGGTACCTGCAACCGGTGGGGTGAAAAGTAGCAAGAAACTCAAATTGCGGGAAACCCGCTTTGCCATACCGAACCACGGTCGTCCCTTTCTGACTCAGCCACGAAGCTGGACAACTCGCGTGAACGGATTGCCCCGTCAGGGTGGCTACGTGCCTGTGCGGCCGTACTGGCCACCGTATCACTACAGGTATCGCGCCCCGTTCCCACGGCCCTTCGTTCAACGATGCACATGCTTCCTGCCCATCGGGCCTCAAGCACAGCCGCCGCCAAGGCTTTCGTCGTATGTTCCCACTGCGCCTTCAAGCGGGAACTGGAGAACGCTTCGAGGGCAAATGCCGCAGCAGGTGACGCCTTGCAAAGCTTGCGAGGATATACGCTACCGCACCGCCTCGGGGAGTCGTGACAGCCGTTTACGCGAGAGACTCCGGGCCGAGCAAAGAATCAAGCGTCTCGAACAGAAGATGTCCATTCTCGAGCGTTCCAGAGAAGAAGACGCTCTTCGCCAGGAAGAGATCAGAGAAGCGCAGGAAACTGCACGCCTGGAGAGAGAGCTGTTCATTGCAGAAGCTTGGTGCAAAAGCAAAGGTCACGATGACTTCTACATTTTGGAATCGGACACAGCTGCAAGAGGCGGCGTGCAAGTTCATGATCTATGTCGGGTGCTGGAGGAGACGAGGCTAAACGATGTCAGAGATGACGCAAACTGGACGACAGTGGGTGACGAAGTAACCAACTTCACGCGGGATCCAAGCGATAACATTAGTGAATTAACAATCCTGGAACCCGCTATAGAGAGGCGGCAGCGTGAAGAATGGACAACGTATGACGACATGGTGGCGTGCAACCGGCCAACTTGGTACCGGGCGCGATGTTCTGTTGGTGATGTCCAAGAGTTCGACTGGAAAACAAGCGTCGAACATCATTCACTGCCACCCTCAGCAAAGGAACAGTTCAAACGTAGAAATAGCTTCTCTGCAGCAGTACAAGAAAAAACGACTCCACGTCACAATGGGCCTGAGATCACATTCACGAAGGAGTTCACGTGGCAGAGTGACTTCGTCCTTTCGCCCTCAGAGAACATCTCCAGCCAAGAGCCGAATCGAACGTTCCAAGCACTGTGCAGAACGAGAGCGTCATCACCGAGTCATTCTCTCGGGCCTTCGACGATAGACTTATCGGTGGCACGAAATTCGCCTAAACGAGAGAAAGATTCCCACTCAGACAACCATGTGTTCTCAGGAACTTTCAGATCAGCTGAGGGAGCAAAGAAGACACCAAGTGGGGCACGTGAACATCTTTGTACATCTCTCAGCTGGTCGCGCACATTGCAGGATGATCGCGCACCATCAATCTACGTAAAAATAGCTGCCAGCAAGGTGCCAGTAACAGTGAACGCTGAATCTCGAACCACAGCACCCCAAAAGTCCACGATGTTTCTGGCATCGTCTGTAGATGACAGTAAATGCGTCGCGCGTGAAACAAGTGGGCCCATTTGTATCGATGCTCATACGCGAAAAGAAGCAACAGAATCTGCGTCTCTGGCGCCGACCTCAGAAGTGTTAAGTTCCGGGCTGTATGCGACGGCCGTAGAAGGGCCAGCCACACAGGCAACGAAGAGCGAAGTTTCCGAAGAAGCGCCAACGTTTAAAAACGATGAAAACGGTGAAGTCGATTTGCTGCCGCCAACAGAAGGCGCGGCACAAACAGAGAACAGGTTGGACGACGCCCAGGGAGAAGTCGCCATATTATCTGATCCGCTTGTCGTAAGCAAGCAGGCTAGCGGACCCCATTATGAGGAAAATATGGAAAGGGCTTCGAATCTTGGGCCAGCTGCTGAAGATTCAGCGTCACAGCAGCTGTTACGATCTCTACCACCTGAGGTTCAAGCCGGAGCTGTCGAATCCCCTCCAGCGCCAGTACCAGTAGCCATAATTTCGGGCAATGGTTTATTGCTTATCGCAGCCTGTCTACTGATTCTTTTGTTTATTATTGCCGTCATCGCCGCTATAGTGACTAGACAGGACGGCGCCCGCGAAACAACTGAGCATACCTCCTGTTCTTTCGTCACGACCACACGCAGTAAGGCCCCTGCAGTATCAGGCGTTTACCTATGTAAAACGGAAGCGTGTCTTCGTGAAGGAGCGTACTTGAATAGCCTCCTGAGCGGCGATATCCGCCCTTGCACAAACTTTTATCAATATGTTTGTGAGCGATGGTTACCGGAGCGCGCCGCCGCAAACGCTACATTAAAAAAGTTTGGGTCCCGAGACACTATTATAGAGGCACAGATGGAAGATAAGTTTGTCAAGTCTGTTACAAGCAACCCTGAATATGTGAGGCCTGTTCAAGCTCTCCTTCAAGCTTGTAATGACCGCCCGCTGGCATCCTCGGCAATGACAGAACTGCGCAAGCTCTTTCACCAGTGGAACATGGACGAATGGCCTCTACCGCCTTACACGACACGGTCACGTGAGGATGTCTGGATACTGGCCGGTGACCTCCTGCGAGACTTGGGTCTCGCGGCAATAGTCGACGTATTTTCAGCTAGGGATCCTAGTGACGACCGGGGAACTATCGTCGCCGTCGACTCACCCGAGCCACTGTATTTTCCTCGGGGCGATGTCACCGGGTCGCAAATCGTACGGGCTGCCCTAAAAGAAGTGTTGCACTTGTTCGACGTTGTCGATGCGTTGAGCGTCGATCGAGTTGCTAGCGATGTGATACGTGTATTCGGTGTGTTGGAAACACTTTATCAGCCAGTGATTCACGACGAGGCCGAGGTCTTGCACCTTTCAGAGATAGACGCGGGCTTTGGCAAATTGATCAACCGAGCTACACGTGGCAACAAAACCACTGCCGAACACCAAGAAAACGCCCGCGTACTTGTGCTTGACCCAAAGTTCACAAAGGCTCTCCCTGGTTACCTTGGCCTTGTTCCCACCCATGCGATACTTAACTACCTCAGTTTTCGTGCCTTGGTTCGTCTCGGCGCGTTTCTGCCCGATAGTATGAGCTCTTTGAGACGGCTGTCTTATGTGGAGGGTGCTGGACGCTCCGAGAAGCCCGAAGTTCTGAGTCTGTGCTTCCGCACCCTGGAAAGGGCAGCACCCATCTGCTTCCTCAGAGCACTGGCCCAGCCTCCTTCGAGTATGGCTGCCTGGCGGCGCCACTGGCTTTCTGACCTTGAGAGTGTCCTGCATCACGCTCTGCCGCGTATACGTTGGCTGGACGCACTGTCCAGAGCAGCTGTCGCCGAGAGGCTTCGGCTGTTGCGCATAGACGCCAGCTTTATCGGGAGCCCGAAAAGTGCCGGCCCTTGTGCTGCCGCGGACGTGCGTGTCTTGCGGGCTCCAATGGCAGCTCTGGTAGAGGTCTTCCGGCGGCGTCCTCTGCAGTCGATTACATCGTGGTGGCGAAGGGCGCTTCCTCTGTCCACGTGGCCCTCACTCGACCTTCCCTCCGGATACCTTGTGCGCGTGCCGCCGGGTCTTATTAACGATTCGGTACCTGCCAACGGAAGCCTGCTGTTTGCCTTCCACCTGGCCCGCGTCGCGGTGCGGCTGTACGCTGCAATGATGCCCATCTTGTACGCCGGCTCTTTGTATGACCGCAGCTTGCCGCTCACCGATATGTCCGAGAGCCGTACGCGGACTCTCCTGGCATGCTTGGACCTCGGCGAGTGGCACCAATGGGCGGCGCCGTTGGGTAGCAACCGCGACAGCTGGCTGCGTCGCTGGCTGCTGGACCAGACGCTCGCCCTTGAGCTCGCTCTGCTCTCCTTCCGAAAGCTGTCGGCGGCTGACCGTGTGTGGGAGCTCGACACACGCTTCGCGAACCTGGCCGAGGTGACCTCGACACAGCTGTTCTTCGTATACTATGCTCTTGACCACTGTGAACGCCGAGATGCCGAAGAGGCGGGTGATGAACACGCCCGCCGCGAGCTGCTCCTGCGGCGACGGCTTCCTTCGTCCGCCATGGTCAACCTGCCCCTACGGAACATGCCGGCATTCGCGAAAGCATTCGAATGCGTTCCTGGCGATTACCTCAGGACTAATTGGTCCTGCCTCTTATTCCAGCAATGATGCAAGTCTTCATCGATACCTGTACCTGCCTGTTGAAGTCCAACTCCGTTTGCTCGCAAATTGATGCGCAGCATACCGAATAACTGTGCAAGGGAACTTGATAAAAATTATCATTACGGGACTACCTATATATCGACAAAATATTTAATAAAGTATATTTCTGCGCTTTTCATCTGACGTGCGTATTAGACAGTGATAGGTCGGGAAACTCTCCAAAAGCCGTCTCACTCGGACTCACCCAGACTCAGATAATGTCGTGAGTCTGTGATTGGTTTCGTAATGTTTATTTTCGCCAAAGAAAGTACAAAAACAGTGGCACTTGGTATGTGGTTTGCAGGGGGAGAAAAAAGCTACGTACATGTAGCGTGACTGGCCCCATCTTCCATTATTCATCATTGAACACTTAAGCAGAAGCAAATTAAAGCGTGTACACAAAGGCTCTTTGAATTGCAAAACAAAGTTCTTAAAATATGCATATATATATGTGACACGTTCGAAGAAATAAAACATACACACAAAAGCTATACACCAACAGTAACACTTTTTGAAAATAACAAGTAAGACAGTGGTTACATGCGAAAATATAACCAAAAAGCAAGACACCAAGCAACAGGCAATTATACAAGAAGCGCGTGCAAACCATCGTTTCTAACTGCACGCAAATTTATTGTCAGATTAAATATATTTAAAATCTGAGGGACGCTGGACTGCATCATCTGCAAACCATAGTTTGTTCGCGGTCGTGGTACATGTTAAAATTAAGTGTGCATCAGGGCGCTTGGCGAAGTGTCTGGCTGCAAGTTTGAAAGAGTTATCAGAATATTTCTGTTCTTATGGAAGTTCAGTAGTAACTTAAGTTCATATAACTTGCCTAACTTAAAAATTTGAAGCTTTTTAAATAAGTTAGATATGTGTGAATCATCCGGGTGCTTGCAAATCACTCGCACAGTACTTTTTTACATTACCATAAGTTTGTACAGAGCTTTCGTAAAACAATTTCCCAGCACGAGATGACAGTAGCGCAAGTGCGATTCGAATAAAGCAGTGTATACCAAACGACCGTGATGAAGTGGGAGAAAACGCACACACGTCCTTAGCATGCCAAAATCTCTCGAAGGTTTAGTGTGAAGGTAACCAGTGTGTGGGTCCCAAAGCATAAAATAATTCAAAGTTACTCCCAGTAATCTAGCTGTAGAAGTCAATTCAGTGACAGAGAGATTGAAATGTACATATAGGACGTCCCCTAGGTTACCCTGTACAGATTTTGGGCGGAAGAAGACAGTTTTTGCTTTCAAATAGTTGAATATTAGGGAGATTTTGACAGACCAATCATTAATTTTTACAGTGTGTAATTCTCACACTCTACTTTGTCATTAGCATCCGTCCCGGCTAGAAAGATACTGGTGTCGTCCGCATATATGATGCAATTAGCTATGATTTGAATGTTTACAAGACCACTTCTGTCGATCAGGAACAGGAGTGGCCCTGGAATATTGGGGGACATATAATTTAATTTCACGGGCTGTTGACAATTTTCGGTCAATACAAACTGACTGATACCTTCTGGATAAAAAGCTACTTAATAAATGAGCTGCAATATCCCGAATCCTATAATAATTCAACTTTTTTGACATGGCAATATGATTTATGCTATCAAACGCTTTCGAAAAGTCAATAAAAGCGCCCAGTGTTAGCAGTTTATTTTGAATTTTATGCAGTATTATTTCTTTTTGGTGCAATAAATCCAGTTCTGTTGACAATCCGGGTCTAAAACGGTACTGAGGTGAATTAGTAAGTGAATGCTTATCAAGGAAAGTTAATAACCCGGAGTGAATAAATTTTCTTATTGGTTTCGAGAACAGCAGTGAAATGGATATTGGTCTGTAAATAAATAAATAGTTTTTGTCCCCGTTTTTGAACTTTATGTATCTTCATTTTTTGAGGAAAGCACCCATACTTAAGATTAGATTATAATTGTCGGTGAAAAAAGAAATGATCATATCTAGGGTGAACATTACTGGTTTCATTTTGATGTCATTGATGTCATTGCCAATTTTGGCACTAAAGTCGCCCATCAGAATAGTATACTGTGACTTTATTAATGGCTGGCTCTACGTCTTCATAGAAGCGTTCAACTAAATTATCATCATGACTCGATGTAGGCGCGTAGGTTCACCTCTGGTTTCTTGAGGTGAAGTGAATTTATTGAATACTTCGCTACTGTGTGTTGGAGCCAAACAAATTGATGATTGGGACGGAGGCTTCAAGGAGTCATGTATATCAGTATCGTGACAACTCTGAGGAAGCGATGTTAAAAACTCGTTAAATGTGTTTGCTTAGCTACCTTCAATGCTGGAACGCTATCTAGTGAGGCTAGTTTAGTTGTGCTCGAGAAATTAGAGGGTGTTAAATGGTATCTAATAGGGCTCAGCAAAGTAAGGAGGACAAGTGAGGCTTATACAGTGCTGAAGAACGGACAAGTCCTATGCTACTGTGATGATATGAAATTACAGAAAAGAGCTAGGAGTGGGGTTTATTATACACAAAAATATCGCTGGCAACATGGAGGAATACTATAGCATCAGGGAGATGGTGGCAAGTATTATAATTGAGTTTAAAAATAGTACAAGATGAAGGTGGTACATGCCTACGCGCCTACATCGAACCATGATGATCATTTGGCTGAACGCTACTATGAAGACGTAGAGTCAGGCAATAATAAAGTCACAGCATACTATTCTGATGGGCGACTTGAATGTCAAAGTTGCATGAAACATGCCGGAGACCATGCAGTGGGGGAATATGGTATCGGCTCTAGAAACGCCAGAGGGGAGTTATTAGTATAGTTCGCAGAACGTAGTAATTTACGGATGTTGAATACCTTTCTCAGAAAACGGGCTAACGCTAAGGACGTGGCGATGTCCTAATGGTGAAACTGAAAATAAAATAGACTTGATTCTGTGTGCACACCCAGGTATTGCACAGGATGTAGAAGTAGCTGGCAAGATCCAATGCAGCGACTCACAGAATGGTAAGAGCTTGTATTCACCTAGATTTTAAAAAAAGCAAAGGCAGAAACTGGTACGCAAAAAGCCAATTATGAACTGGCGATGAGAAGGGGAGAACAGGAATTCAGAGTTTCACTTCAGAATAGATTAGAGGCACTAAAAGAGGTAGCCAACGTTAGCATTGACAAAATAAACGATAATTTTATTACTATCATCAAAGAGTGTGCAATAGAAGTTGGAGGTACTAGACAGGACACTGGAAAATTATGTCGGGAGATAAAGATCTCATTAAGAGGCGACAAACCGCAACAGCCTCAAATGTAACCAACAAAATAGAGTTAGTGGAGCTTTTGAAGTTAATCTATAGGCGTAAGGTAGCCGACATCAGACGGTATAACATGGAGAGAATTTATCCGGCTGTAAAAAGTGAGAAAAGCCTAAAAGCTGCGAAGGCAAACGTATACATAGGCGAAAATTGGATGTATACATTGAGGACCAAGGAAGGCAATGTCATAACCGATAGGATAGTTGAGGTGGCGGAGGAGTTCTGTAGAAAGCTGTACAGAAACCAAAACAACCGGATGATATTGTGAGAAACAATTATAGTCTAGAGAAATTCGACAACCTACCTGTAACATCAGAGGAAGTAATGAAAGCTCTAGAGCCCCGCCGCGGTGGTCTAGTGGCTAAGGTACTCGGCTGCTGACCCGCAGGTCACAGGATCGAACCCCGGCTACGGCGGTTGCATTTCCGATTGAAGCGAAAATGTTGTAGGCCGGTGTGCTCACATTTGGGTGCACGTTAAAGAACCCCACGTGTTCAAAATTTCTGGAGCCCTCCACTACGGTGTCCCTCATAATCATATGGTAGATTTGGGACATTAAACTCCACATATAAAACGACAGCTCTAGAGGGGACGCAAAGAGGCCTAGCCGCTGGTAAGGATAAGGTAACAACATACCTCCTGAAGAATAGTGGAGAAATTGTGTTAAAAGAAACTGGCCATTTTTTATACAAGGTGTCTTTTGACGGTAATGTTACCAGGATCTTGGAAGTTGGTTCTTGGTTCTTGGAAGTTGGATCTTGGTTAGTTGCTTGCCACATGGTCTGGGTATTTGCCGAAATCTTCGACAGCGTCTGGTAGACCGGGCGCCGAAGGGGTTGAGAGCCTCCCCAGTAGACCGGCTTACGCACAATGGCGTCTGCCCAGACAAATGGCCGGGCCAAACGTAACAGTGCTAAGAATCTCTTGGTCCGGACAGGCCGCCATTGCAACATGAACTTGGTAACGTTTAGCGCTAATACCTTATCTAGTGAGGCAAGCCTAGCTGTACAGTTTGAGGAGCTAGAGGGTGTTAAATGGGATGTAATGGAGCTAAGCAAGGCTAGAAACACGGATGAGGCCTATACAGTGCTTCAGAATGGGCACGTTCTGTGCTATCGTGGATTGGCTGACAGAGGAGAACTGGGAGTGGGATTCCTTATCCACAGAAACATAGCTGGCATCATAGAGGAATACTATAGCATTAATGAAAGGGTGGTAGTTAATGTAATTAAACTCAATAAGAGATACAAGATGAAGGTGATAAAGGCTTACGCGCCTACATCCAGCCATGATGACGCGCCAGTTGGACGTTTCTATGAAGACATGGAATCGGCAATGAGTAAAGTAAAAACACAGTATACTATGCTGATGGGATACTTCAATGCCAAGGTAGGGAAGAAGCAGGCTGTAGACCAGGCAGTAGGAAATTACGGCATCGGTACAAGAAATGCCATAGGGGACCTGTTGGCAGAATTCGCAGAACGCAATAATTTACGGATATTGAATACCTTCTACCGAAAACGAGGGTACCGTAAGCGGACATGAAGGAGCCCTAATGGGGAAAGAACGAAATAGTCTTTATAACGAGTGAACATCCAGGCATCGTGCAGGATATAGAAGTGGTTGGCAAGGTACGATGCAGTGACCGTAGAATGGTACGGTCTCGAATTCGCATAAACTTGAAGAAGAAAACGACAGAAACTGATACACAAGGAGCCAATCAATTAGCTAGCACTGAAGGAAAATACATGAATTTATAGTCTCGCTTCAGAACAGGTACTCGGCTCTTATCGAGGAAACAAGCCTTAGCGCTGACACAATGAATGATAATCTGACGAGTATCATTACGGCATATGCGTATCAGCCGAAGGGGGGAAGGCAAAGGGGGCGCGAGTCTCCCCCCACTGAGAAAAGGTGGAGGATGAGCCGCCCCCCCCCCACTTTCTACAGTGGTCACTCTTGGCTGCTTGTTTGTTCGCTAGAATTTTGTTTTCTATAGCTAGTCTTTGAAATCGGCAGTTCAATTCCGAGAAAAGAAAACTGAAGAAAGTTGGCACCATAAATGTTTATTATCCTTAATGCCATCAAACATATCAGACAAATAGACACGTTTAACGTCAAAGCGTTTTCTTTAGATAGTTTCTGTATTTTTTGAATGCCTATGTCGCATCCAAATTTCAATTTTTCAGAAATGTGTTGAATGATTTTTTTCTTTTATTATTTTCAGCAAACATCTCATCATCCATGGTTTGCGGGTGCGTCTTGCTTTTACAATCTTTTTTATAAGGAAAATATTTCTCTTACAGCGAGCTAAATATTTCCATAAAAATGTTTTACGCTGTTTTCGCAGAAAAGGAAGAGAATGCGTTTTCCAATTAGTGTTAACGATTACATTTTCTCAACCGGTATAGACTACTTGCTATTATGCACTGAACAATGGTCTATATAATCATGTTATGCCACAGCAGGTTTGTCTGTCAGTGATTAGATAAATTGGCAAGTGGTCGCTCATATATACTGCAAGTGTACCTGCACGTAATCTATATCTTGCGGCATATAAGACAGGAACACGTCTATAAGTGTAGCAGTGTTTAAAGTTATGCGCGTATACAAGGGAGTATGTTACTTATGAAGTATGAATCAAGGAGCGTATGGATAGATCGGTTTGTTCGGAAGTTCTACGCAGCATATCGATATTGATGTCTCGGCCAAGCACTAACGTATAACCATGGGTAATACAAAAGATAGTTTATATAGCAGCAATAAAAACCTTTGGGCACAACCGTCAAGAGGCCTGTACACGATGACAAGTATCATGTTTTCTGATCTCACACGAAATATTTCAGACAAGTCAGACCGCGAAAGGACTTGTCTGAGAGAGTCCTGATGAGTGATATTAAATGCGAAGCATTTCTTTGCGTACTGCAAGCACCTTTGCCGTCTATCTGCGTGAATATCCATTTATCTATCTAGCTGTTTACGTCTGGGTTCATATAGTCAATATACCGACTCTTTGTATTAATTCTATGTCTGGGTGCTCTTGTGATCACCCCCTTAATTAACTTGGCGTGAACCAAAATTAGTATGGGAGGGTAAGATGGTTTGAGGAATATCACGTTGTGGTCAAGACGTGAAAAATGACACAATCTTGTCACCTGCGTTGTCAAACACTTTCCCCCAGACAGTGCCACATACGCGCGGGCGACTATGTGCCGCTGTTATGCGGGTGAAGTTCTACATGTGATTGACACTACCCATTAACATCAACCCATTAACGGTGGGAACACACATGGGTAGTTTTAACGCATTAGCATTAAGAAAAAGCTGACATCGGCAGCGTTGACCTGATGTATGAAAACGTCAGGGTCCCCCGCAGGAATCGAACCCCAGCATTCTGCGCGGCAATTAAGTATTCAACCATAGAGCCAAGCCTGGTCTCGAAAATACCTTTCAAATAGACCCTAATAGCAAAACTCAACCTTCTACCCACTCCTTCTGTTCCCTTGAGCAGAGCTCTCTCAGCTGCGTAGTGGTTGTTGCTATACAAGGGAGTGGAAGGTTGGTTGCATGGTGTCCGTCTTGTCTTGTCGAGGCTGCTACTGCTTGTAAAGGATGGAGACCAGCGCCTTTCGATACGTTGCAACAACTCTACTTTATGTACAGGAACTTATGTACATATTTACAAGACTCTTTCACCGTTGGGACTGTCGCATATTGCCTCGGCAGAGCACTGTTTGCTGCGACCAGAACGACCGTGAAGAAACGGGAGCCAGGTTTTAACCCCTCGGTTGCCCCTCCCAATTCTCCTCACGGCCAACCAAAACAATTCAGTTTGTTTATTGGACAGACTAAACACACTTGTTGCCGTCCTCTCTTCTCACTCTCTTCTTCGAGCACTTGACCTTCGGTCTGAGAGAGAGAGAGACGAAAGGACCGGTCTACACAAGACGTTCCGCGAACTATGCGAGCGAACGCGATGGTGGCGCCGTTCGGCGGCAGGCCCATGCTCTTACTGCGGGATGACTATGCTGTCCAGCGTGACCACCGTCCCGCGGACTCTAATCCAGATGGATGGGTGTCAATACACCGGATGTCCACACGTCGCCCGCCGGCACTTTGCTAGCCGAGCACCACCTAGCTGGTTGTTAAACACGGCGACCGACCACGGTCTTTTTACCAGAACGGGCTTCCTTAGGACGGCATTATCGTCTCCGGAGAATCGGCTCTTGGGGAAGCGCACCCTTTTGCGACAAAGAAGACTTACCCCCCTGGCCTGCGACGCCAGACCTTACACTAATGTTCGTGAAACGTCACTTGTGGATTCCGTGCTGGCTATTCAATTTCATAAACATTACTTATGTATTCGTGTAAAGCAGCCGTCATGTCGTGTTAAAGTCGATTGTAGTGGTGCAACGATAGTTATAGCACGAGAACAAAACGACGACACAGAGACAAGAACATGAATGATACTCTGTGTTATCGTTTTGTTCTCGCGCTATAGCTATCGTCGTGCCATACCAACTAGCCTAAGCTGCCACACTTCTAAGTTACATGTTGTGGTGCGCTGAAGTATATTTATGTAGCAGTGCCCTGGGCTACCATACTCACGAGCACTGGCGATTTATATAAGCTTATCGCTTCTGGTGTTACTAATACTAATGTACTTACCTGTTGGCACCGTTCCGCAAGTGCATACAACTGTTTATGTAAACATCCACAACTTTCCGACACATGTCTGTGTGTGCGAGCTTATAAATGTATTTAGCGTCATTTCATAACATGTCGCTCAACAAAAAGATATATATAACATAGTCACCTTCCCTTCTCATGCTTCGTATCGATTCCCCAAATACGTGGGATCTGCCGAAATTGTTTAGGGAAGTTTGAGTACGAGGAAGTCTGGCTCAGTCCGATTGAGCCCAAAACATAAGATATATTTCAGGTTATGTAAACATCTACAACTTTCCGACACATGTCTGTGTGTGCGACCTTATAAATATATTTAGCGTCATTTCATAACATGTCGCTCAACAAAAAAAAGATGTATATAACATAGTCACCTTCCCTTCTCATGCTTCGTATCGATTTCCCAAATACGTGGGATTTGCCGAAATTGTTTAGGGAAATTTGAGTACGAGGAAGTCTGGCTCAATCCGATCGAGTCCAAAACGCAAGATATATTTCTTGAGTGAGTCTGAGGGAGTTCTCTCTTTGCTGAACTATGGTCCTATCCATTTATCTTCCCCAGTGCTAGCTATCAGCCGTACCTGTATTCATGTTCATACTCACGCCTACTTGCACATATTCTAAAACCACACCACGGTCGCGATTTTTCTCGGGGTGAGCGTAAGCGAGGAAGGCGGCGTTGCAGCCAGGCGAGGCAGACGCGCGTCCACTTGGCGCGTGGCATAGTTATTTTTGCTATGGATGGATGTCATGAGCAAAGCCGATGGTTGCGATGAAGTCACCACCTCGCGGTGTGCTGGAGCATTGACCAAAGTGCACCTTTCCAATGGAAAATGTGCCTAATGAGACGACGCGTTGCAGAAGCTAATGCGTAGCCCATTTTTATGATGCATTGCTTCCCTTTATCGCTCCCAGAGGGCGATACTACCCCGCTGACCATGAGCACTGCGTGAGGAAAGTGTGATATTTTTAAGGCGCGTTTGTAAAGCTTACCGATTGTGTTGGAGCATTGACCAAATTGCCCCTTTCCAATTGAAAATGCGCCCATTGAGACGACGCGTTGCAGAAGCTAATGCGCAGCCCACTTTTATGATGCATTGCTTCCCTTTATCGCTCCCAGAGGGCGATACTACCCCGCTGACCATGAGCACTGCGTGAGGAAAGTGTGAGATTTTCAAGGCGCGTTTGTAAAGCTTACCGATTGTGTTAGAGCATTGACCAAATTGCCCCTTTCCAATTGAAAATGCGCCCATTGAGACGACGCGTTGCAGAAGCTAATGCGCAGCCCACTTTTATGATGCATTGCTTCCCTTTATCGCTCCCAGAGGGCAATACTACCCCGCTGACCATGAGCACTGCGTGAGGAAAGTGTGAGATTTTCAAGGCGCGTTTCTAAAGCTTACCGATTGTGTTGGAGCATTGACCAAATTGCCCCTTTCCAATTAAAAATGCGCCCATTGAGACGACGCGTTGCAGAAGCTAATGCGCAGCCCACTTTTATGATGCATTGCTTCCCTTTATCGCTCCCAGAGGGCGATACTACCCCGCTGACCATGAGCACTGCGTGAGGAAAGTGTGATATTTTTAAGGAGCGTTTCTAAAGCTTACCGATTGTGTTGGAGCATTGACCAAATTGCCCCTTTCCAATTGAAAATGCGCCCATTGAGACGACGCGTTGCAGAAGCTAATGCGTAGCCCACTTTTATGATGCATTGCTTCCCTTTATCGCTCCCAGAGGGCGATACTACCCCGCTGACCATGAGCACTGCGTGAGGAAAGTGTGATATTTTTAAGGCGCGTTTGTAAAGCTTACCGATTGTGTTGGAGCATTGACCAAAGTGCACCTTTCCAATTGAAAATGCGCCTAATGAGACGACGCGTTGCAGAAGCTAATGCGCAGCCCACTTTTATGATGCATTGCTTCCCTTTATCGCTCCCAGAGGGCGATACTACCCCGCTGACCATGAGCACTGCGTGAGGAAAGTGTGATATTTTTAAGGCGCGTTTGTAAAGCTTACCGATTGTGTTGGAGCATTGACCAAAGTGCACCTTTCCAATTGAAAATGCGCCTAATGAGACGACGCGTTGCAGAAGCTAATGCGCAGCCCACTTTTATGATGCATTGCTTCCCTTTATCGCTCCCAGAGGGCGATACTACCCCGCTGACCATGAGCACTGCGTGAGGAAAGTGTGATATTTTTAAGGCGCGTTTGTAAAGCTTACCGATTGTGTTGGAGCATTGACCAAAGTGCACCTTTCCAATTGAAAATGCGCCTAATGAGACGACGCGTTGCAGAAGCTAATGCGTAGCCCACTTTTATGATGCATTGCTTCCCTTTATCGCTCCCAGAGGGCGATACTACCCCGCTGACCATGAGCACTGCGTGAGGAAAGTGTGATATTTTTAAGGCGCGTTTGTAAAGCTTACCGATTGTGTTGGAGCATTGACCAAAGTGCACCTTTCCAATTGAAAATGCGCCTAATGAGACGACGCGTTGCAGAAGCTAATGCGCAGCCCACTTTTATGATGCATTGCTTCCCTTTATCGCTCCCAGAGGGCGATACTACCCCGCTGACCATGAGCACTGCGTGAGGAAAGTGTGATATTTTTAAGGCGCGTTTCTAAAGCTTACCGATTGTGTTGGAGCATTGACCAAATTGCCCCTTTCCAATTGAAAATGCGCCCATTGAGACGACGCGTTGCAGAAGCTAATGCGCAGCCCACTTTTATGATGCATTGCTTCCCTTTATCGCTCCCAGAGGGCGATACTACCCCGCTGACCATGAGCACTGCGTGAGGAAAGTGTGATATTTTTAAGGCGCGTTTTGTAAAGCTTACCGATTGTGTTGGAGCATTGACCAAAGTGCACCTTTCCAATTGAAAATGCGCCTAATGAGACGACGCGTTGCAGAAGCTAATGCGTAGCCCACTTTTATGATGCATTGCTTCCCTTTATCGCTCCCAGAGGGCGATACTACCCCGCTGACCATGAGCACTGCGTGAGGAAAGTGTGATATTTTTAAGGCGCGTTTGTAAAGCTTACCGATTGTGTTGGAGCATTGACCAAAGTGCACCTTTCCAATTGAAAATGCGCCCATTGAGACGACGCGTTGCAGAAGCTAATGCGTAGCCCACTTTTATGATGCATTGCTTCCCTTTATCGCTCCCAGAGGGCGATACTACCCCGCTGACCATGAGCACTGCGTGAGGAAAGTGTGATATTTTTAAGGCGCGTTTCTAAAGCTTACCGATTGTGTTGGAGCATTGACCAAATTGCCCCTTTCCAATTGAAAATGCGCCCATTGAGACGACGCGTTGCAGAAGCTAATGCGTAGCCCACTTTTATGATGCATTGCTTCCCTTTATCGCTCCCAGAGGGCGATACTACCCCGCTGACCATGAGCACTGCGTGAGGAAAGTGTGATATTTTTAAGGCGCGTTTGTAAAGCTTACCGATTGTGTTGGAGCATTGACCAAAGTGCACCTTTCCAATTGAAAATGCGCCTAATGAGACGACGCGTTGCAGAAGCTAATGCGCAGCCCACTTTTATGATGCATTGCTTCCCTTTATCGCTCCCAGAGGGCGATACTACCCCGCTGACCATGAGCACTGCGTGAGGAAAGTGTGATATTTTTAAGGCGCGTTTCTAAAGCTTACCGATTGTGTTGGAGCATTGACCAAATTGCCCCTTTCCAATTGAAAATGCGCCCATTGAGACGACGCGTTGCAGAAGCTAATGCGCAGCCCACTTTTATGATGCATTGCTTCCCTTTATCGCTCCCAGAGGGCGATACTACCCCGCTGACCATGAGCACTGCGTGAGGAAAGTGTGATATTTTTAAGGCGCGTTTCTAAAGCTTACCGATTGTGTTGGAGCATTGACCAAATTGCCCCTTTCCAATTAAAAATGCGCCCATTGAGACGACGCGTTGCAGAAGCTAATGCGCAGCCCACTTTTATGATGCATTGCTTCCCTTTATCGCTCCCAGAGGGCGATACTACCCCGCTGACCATGAGCACTGCGTGAGGAAAGTGTGAGATTTTCAAGGCGCGTTTCTAAAGCTTACCGATTGTGTTGGAGCATTGACCAAATTGCCCCTTTCCAATTAAAAATGCGCCCATTGAGACGACGCGTTGCAGAAGCTAATGCGCAGCCCACTTTTATGATGCATTGCTTCCCTTTATCGCTCCCAGAGGGCGATACTACCCCGCTGACCATGAGCACTGCGTGAGGAAAGTGTGAGATTTTCAAGGCGCGTTTCTAAAGCTTACCGATTGTGTTGGAGCATTGACCAAATTGCCCCTTTCCAATTAAAAATGCGCCCATTGAGACGACGCGTTGCAGAAGCTAATGCGCAGCCCACTTTTATGATGCATTGCTTCCTTTATCGCTCCCAGAGGGCGATACTACCCCGCTGACCATGAGCACTGCGTGAGGGAAAGTGTGATATTTTTAAGGAGCGTTTCTAAAGCTTACCGATTGTGTTGGAGCATTGACCAAATTGCCCCTTTCCAATTAAAAATGCGCCCATTGAGACGACGCGTTGCAGAAGCTAATGCGCAGCCCACTTTTATGATGCATTGCTTCCCTTTATCGCTCCCAGAGGGCGATACTACCCCGCTGACCATGAGCACTGCGTGAGGAAAGTGTGATATTTTAAGGCGCGTTTGTAAAGCTTACCGATTGTGTTGGAGCATTGACCAAATTGCCCCTTTCCAATTAAAAATGCGCCCATTGAGACGACGCGTTGCAGAAGCTAATGCGCAGCCCACTTTTATGATGCATTGCTTCCCTTTATCGCTCCCAGAGGGCGATACTACCCCGCTGACCATGAGCACTGCGTGAGGAAAGTGTGATATTTTTAAGGAGCGTTTCTAAAGCTTACCGATTGTGTTGGAGCATTGACCAAATTGCCCCTTTCCAATTAAAAATGCGCCCATTGAGACGACGCGTTGCAGAAGCTAATGCGCAGCCCACTTTTATGATGCATTGCTTCCCTTTATCGCTCCCAGAGGGCAATACTACCCCGCTGACCATGAGCACTGCGTGAGGAAAGTGTGATATTTTTAAGGAGCGTTTGTAAAGCTTACCGATTGTGTTGGAGCATTGACCAAATTGCCCCTTTCCAATTGAAAATGCGCCCATTGAGACGACGCGTTGCAGAAGCTAATGCGCAGCCCACTTTTATGATGCATTGCTTCCCTTTATCGCTCCCAGAGGGCGATACTACCCCGCTGACCATGAGCACTGCGTGAGGAAAGTGTGAGATTTTCAAGGCGCGTTTCTAAAGCTTACCGATTGTGTTGGAGCATTGACCAAATTGCCCCTTTCCAATTAAAAATGCGCCCATTGAGACGACGCGTTGCAGAAGCTAATGCGCAGCCCACTTTTATGATGCATTGCTTCCCTTTATCGCTCCCAGAGGGCGATACTACCCCGCTGACCATGAGCACTGCGTGAGGAAAGTGTGATATTTTTAAGGAGCGTTTCTAAAGCTTACCGATTGTGTTGGAGCATTGACCAAATTGCCCCTTTCCAATTAAAAATGCGCCCATTGAGACGACGCGTTGCAGAAGCTAATGCGCAGCCCACTTTTATGATGCATTGCTTCCCTTTATCGCTCCCAGAGGGCGATACTACCCCGCTGACCATGAGCACTGCGTGAGGAAAGTGTGATATTTTTAAGGAGCGTTTCTAAAGCTTACCGATTGTGTTGGAGCATTGACCAAATTGCCCCTTTCCAATTAAAAATGCGCCCATTGAGACGACGCGTTGCAGAAGCTAATGCGCAGCCCACTTTTATGATGCATTGCTTCCCTTTATCGCTCCCAGAGGGCGATACTACCCCGCTGACCATGAGCACTGCGTGAGGAAAGTGTGATATTTCTAAGGAGCGTTTCTAAAGCTTACCGATTGTGTTGGAGCATTGACCAAATTGCCCCTTTCCAATTAAAAATGCGCCCATTGAGACGACGCGTTGCAGAAGCTAATGCGCAGCCCACTTTTATGATGCATTGCTTCCCTTTATCGCTCCCAGAGGGCAATACTACCCCGCTGACCATGAGCACTGCGTGAGGAAAGTGTGATATTTTTAAGGAGCGTTTCTAAAGCTTACCGATTGTGTTGGAGCATTGACCAAATTGCCCCTTTCCAATTAAAAATGCGCCCATTGAGACGACGCGTTGCAGAAGCTAATGCGCAGCCCACTTTTATGATGCATTGCTTCCCTTTATCGCTCCCAGAGGGCGATACTACCCCGCTGACCATGAGCACTGCGTGAGGAAAGTGTGAGATTTTCAAGGCGCGTTTGTAAAGCTTACCGATTGTGTTGGAGCATTGACCAAATTGCCCCTTTCCAATTAAAAATGCGCCCATTGAGACGACGCGTTGCAGAAGCTAATGCGCAGCCCACTTTTATGATGCATTGCTTCCCTTTATCGCTCCCAGAGGGCAATACTACCCCGCTGACCATGAGCACTGCGTGAGGAAAGTGTGATATTTTTAAGGAGCGTTTGTAAAGCTTACCGATTGTGTTGGAGCATTGACCAAATTGCCCCTTTCCAATTAAAAATGCGCCCATTGAGACGACGCGTTGCAGAAGCTAATGCGCAGCCCACTTTTATGATGCATTGCTTCCCTTTATCGCTCCCAGAGGGCGATACTACCCCGCTGACCATGAGCACTGCGTGAGGAAAGTGTGATATTTTTAAGGAGCGTTTCTAAAGCTTACCGATTGTGTTGGAGCATTGACCAAATTGCCCCTTTCCAATTAAAAATGCGCCCATTGAGACGACGCGTTGCAGAAGCTAATGCGCAGCCCACTTTTATGATGCATTGCTTCCCTTTATCGCTCCCAGAGGGCAATACTACCCCGCTGACCATGAGCACTGCGTGAGGAAAGTGTGATATTTTTAAGGAGCGTTTGTAAAGCTTACCGATTGTGTTGGAGCATTGACCAAATTGCCCCTTTCCAATTGAAAATGCGCCCATTGAGACGACGCGTTGCAGAAGCTAATGCGCAGCCCACTTTTATGATGCATTGCTTCCCTTTATCGCTCCCAGAGGGCGATACTACCCCGCTGACCATGAGCACTGCGTGAGGAAAGTGTGAGATTTTCAAGGCGCGTTTCTAAAGCTTACCGATTGTGTTGGAGCATTGACCAAATTGCCCCTTTCCAATTAAAAATGCGCCCATTGAGACGACGCGTTGCAGAAGCTAATGCGCAGCCCACTTTTATGATGCATTGCTTCCCTTTATCGCTCCCAGAGGGCAATACTACCCCGCTGACCATGAGCACTGCGTGAGGAAAGTGTGATATTTTTAAGGCGCGTTTGTAAAGCTTACCGATTGTGTTGGAGCATTGACCAAATTGCCCCTTTCCAATTAAAAATGCGCCCATTGAGACGACGCGTTGCAGAAGCTAATGCGCAGCCCACTTTTATGATGCATTGCTTCCCTTTATCGCTCCCAGAGGGCGATACTACCCCGCTGACCATGAGCACTGCGTGAGGAAAGTGTGATATTTTTAAGGAGCGTTTCTAAAGCTTACCGATTGTGTTGGAGCATTGACCAAATTGCCCCTTTCCAATTGAAAATGCGCCCATTGAGACGACGCGTTGCAGAAGCTAATGCGCAGCCCACTTTTATGATGCATTGCTTCCCTTTATCGCTCCCAGAGGGCAATACTACCCCGCTGACCATGAGCACTGCGTGAGGAAAGTGTGAGATTTTCAAGGCGCGTTTCTAAAGCTTACCGATTGTGTTGGAGCATTGACCAAATTGCCCCTTTCCAATTAAAAATGCGCCCATTGAGACGACGCGTTGCAGAAGCTAATGCGCAGCCCACTTTTATGATGCATTGCTTCCCTTTATCGCTCCCAGAGGGCAATACTACCCCGCTGACCATGAGCACTGCGTGAGGAAAGTGTGATATTTTTAAGGAGCGTTTCTAAAGCTTACCGATTGTGTTGGAGCATTGACCAAATTGCCCCTTTCCAATTAAAAATGCGCCCATGAGACGACGCGTTGCAGAAGCTAATGCGCAGCCCACTTTTATGATGCATTGCTTCCCTTTATCGCTCCCAGAGGGCAATACTACCCCGCTGACCATGAGCACTGCGTGAGGAAAGTGTGATATTTTTAAGGAGCGTTTGTAAAGCTTACCGATTGTGTTGGAGCATTGACCAAATTGCCCCTTTCCAATTGAAAATGCGCCCATTGAGACGACGCGTTGCAGAAGCTAATGCGCAGCCCACTTTTATGATGCATTGCTTCCCTTTATCGCTCCCAGAGGGCGATACTACCCCGCTGACCATGAGCACTGCGTGAGGAAAGTGTGAGATTTTCAAGGCGCGTTTCTAAAGCTTACCGATTGTGTTGGAGCATTGACCAAATTGCCCCTTTCCAATTAAAAATGCGCCCATTGAGACGACGCGTTGCAGAAGCTAATGCGCAGCCCACTTTTATGATGCATTGCTTCCCTTTATCGCTCCCAGAGGGCAATACTACCCCGCTGACCATGAGCACTGCGTGAGGAAAGTGTGATATTTTAAGGCGCGTTTGTAAAGCTTACCGATTGTGTTGGAGCATTGACCAAATTGCCCCTTTCCAATTAAAAATGCGCCCCATTGAGACGACGCGTTGCAGAAGCTAATGCGCAGCCCACTTTTATGATGCATTGCTTCCCTTTATCGCTCCCAGAGGGCGATACTACCCCGCTGACCATGAGCACTGCGTGAGGAAAGTGTGATATTTTCAAGGCGCGTTTCTAAAGCTTACCGATTGTGTTGGAGCATTGACCAAATTGCCCCTTTCCAATTAAAAATGCGCCCATTGAGACGACGCGTTGCAGAAGCTAATGCGCAGCCCACTTTTATGATGCATTGCTTCCCTTTATCGCTCCCAGAGGGCGATACTACCCCGCTGACCATGAGCACTGCGTGAGGAAAGTGTGATATTTTTAAGGAGCGTTTCTAAAGCTTACCGATTGTGTTGGAGCATTGACCAAATTTGCCCCTTTCCAATTAAAAATGCGCCCATTGAGACGACGCGTTGCAGAAGCTAATGCGCAGCCCACTTTTATGATGCATTGCTTCCCTTTATCGCTCCCAGAGGGCGATACTACCCCGCTGACCATGAGCACTGCGTGAGGAAGTGTGATATTTTTAAGGCGCGTTTGTAAAGCTTACCGATTGTGTTGGAGCATTGACCAAATTGCCCCTTTCCAATTAAAAATGCGCCCATTGAGACGACGCGTTGCAGAAGCTAATGCGCAGCCCACTTTTATGATGCATTGCTTCCCTTTATCGCTCCCAGAGGGCGATACTACCCCGCTGACCATGAGCACTGCGTGAGGAAAGTGTGAGATTTTCAAGGCGCGTTTCTAAAGCTTACCGATTGTGTTGGAGCATTGACCAAATTGCCCCTTTCCAATTAAAATGCGCCCCATTGAGACGACGCGTTGCAGAAGCTAATGCGCAGCCCACTTTTATGATGCATTGCTTCCCTTTATCGCTCCCAGAGGGCAATACTACCCCGCTGACCATGAGCACTGCGTGAGGAAAGTGTGATATTTTCAAGGCGCGTTTGTAAAGCTTACCGATTGTGTTGGAGCATTGACCAAATTGCCCCTTTCCAATTAAAATGCGCCCATTGAGACGAACGCGTTGCAGAAGCTAATGCGCAGCCCACTTTTATGATGCATTGCTTCCCTTTATCGCTCCCAGAGGGCAATACTACCCCGCTGACCATGAGCACTGCGTGAGGAAAGTGTGATATTTTTCAAGGCGCGTTTGTAAAGCTTACCGATTGTGTTGGAGCATTGACCAAATTGCCCCTTTCCAATTAAAATGCGCCCTATGAGACGACGCGTTGCAGAAGCTAATGCGCAGCCCACTTTTATGATGCATTGCTTCCCTTTATCGCTCCCAGAGGGCGATACTACCCCGCTGACCATGAGCACTGCGTGAGGAAAGTGTGATATTTTTAAGGCGCGTTTGTAAAGCTTACCGATTGTGTTAGAGCATTGACCAAATTGCCCCTTTCCAATTGAAAATGCGCCTAATTGAGACGACGCGTTTGCAGAAGCTAATGCCGCTAGCCCACTTTTATGATGCATTGCTTCCCTTTATCGCTCCCAGAGGGCGATACTACCCCGCTGACCATGAGCACTGCGTGAGGAAAGTGTGATATTTTTAAGGCGCGTTTGTAAAGCTTACCGATTGTGTTAGAGCATTGACCAAATTGCCCCTTTCCAATTAAAATGCGCACTAATTGAGACGACGCGTTGCAGAAGCTAATGCGCAGCCCACTTGTATGATGCATTGCTTCCCTTTATCGCTCCCAGAGGGCAATACTACCCCGCTGACCATGAGCACTGCGTGAGGAAAGTGTGATATTTTTAAGGCGCGTTTGTAAAGCTTACCGATTGTGTTGGAGCATTGACCAAATTGCCCCCTTTCCAATTAAAAATGCGCCCATTGAGACGACGCGTTGCAGAAGCTAATGCGCAGCCCACTTTATGATGCATTGCTTCCCTTTATCGCTCCCAGAGGGCAATACTACCCCGCTGACCATGAGCACTGCGTGAGGAAAGTGTGATATTTTCAGGCGCGTTTGTAAAGCTTACCGATTGTGTTGGAGCATTGACCAAATTGCCCCTTTCCAATTAAAAATGCGCCCATTGAGACGACGCGTTGCAGAAGCTAATGCGCAGCCCACTTTTATGATGCATTGCTTCCCTTTATCGCTCCAGAGGGCAATACTACCCCGCTGACCATGAGCACTGCGTGAGGAAAGTGTGAGATTTTCAAGGCGCGTTTGTAAAGCTTACCGATTGTGTTGGAGCATTGACCAAATTGCCCCTTTCCAATTAAAAATGCGCCCATTGAGACGACGCGTTGCAGAAGCTAATGCGCAGCCCACTTTTATGATGCATTGCTTCCCTTTATCGCTCCCAGAGGGCAATACTACCCCGCTGACCATGAGCACTGCGTGAGGAAAGTGTGATATTTTTAAGGCGCGTTTGTAAAGCTTACCGATTGTGTTGGAGCATTGACCAAATTGCCCCTTTCCAATTAAAATGCGCCCATTGAGACGACGCGTTGCAGAAGCTAATGCGCAGCCCACTTTTATGATGCATTGCTTCCCTTTATCGCTCCCAGAGGGCAATACTACCCCGCTGACCATGAGCACTGCGTGAGGAAAGTGTGATATTTTTAAGGCGCGTTTGTAAAGCTTACCGATTGTGTTGGAGCATTGACCAAATTGCCCCTTTCCAATTAAAAAATGCGCCCATTGAGACGACGCGTTGCAGAAGCTAATGCGCAGCCCACTTTTATGATGCATTGCTTCCCTTTATCGCTCCCAGAGGGCAATACTACCCCGCTGACCATGAGCACTGCGTGAGGAAAGTGTGATATTTTCAAGGCGCGTTTGCTAAAGCTTACCGATTGTGTTGGAGCATTGACCAAATTGCCCCTTTCCAATTAAAAATGCGCCCATTGAGACGACGCGTTGCAGAAGCTAATGCGCAGCCCACTTTTATGATGCATTGCTTCCCTTTATCGCTCCCAGAGGGCAATACTACCCCGCTGACCATGAGCACTGCGTGAGGAAAGTGTGATATTTTCAAGGCGCGTTTGTAAAGCTTACCGATTGTGTTGGAGCATTGACCAAATTGCCCCTTTCCAATTAAAAATGCGCCCATTGAGACGACGCGTTGCAGAAAGCTAATGCGCAGCCCACTTTTATGATGCATTGCTTCCCTTTATCGCTCCCAGAGGGCAATACTACCCCGCTGACCATGAGCACTGCGTGAGGAAAGTGTGATATTTTTAAGGCGCGTTTGTAAAGCTTACCGATTGTGTTGGAGCATTGACCAAATTGCCCCTTTCCAATTAAAAATGCGGCCCATTGAGACGACGCGTTGCAGAAGCTAATGCGCAGCCCCACTTTTATGATGCATTGCTTCCCTTTATCGCTCCCAGAGGGCGATACTACCCCGCTGACCATGAAGCACTGCGTGAGGAAAGTGTGATATTTTCAAGGCGCGTTTGCTAAGCTTACCGATTGTGTTGGAGCATTGACCACAATTGCCCCTTTCCAATTAAAAATGCGCCCATTGAGACGACGCGTTGCAGAAGCTAATGCGCAGCCCACTTTTATGATGCATTGCTTCCCTTTATCGCTCCCAGAGGGCGATACTACCCGCTGACCATGAGCACTGCGTGAGGAAAGTGTGATATTTTTAAGGAGCGTTTGTAAAGCTTACCGATTGTGTTGGAGCATTGACCAAATTGCCCCTTTCCAATTAAAAATGCGCCCATTGAGACGACGCGTTGCAGAAGCTAATGCGCAGCCCACTTTTATGATGCATTGCTTCCCTTTATCGCTCCCAGAGGGCAATACTACCCGCTGACCAATGAGCACTGCGTGAGGAAAGTGTGATATTTTTAAGGAGCGTTTGTAAAGCTTACCGATTGTGTTGGAGCATTGACCCAAATTGCCCCTTTCCAATTAAAAATGCGCCCATTGAGACGACGCGTTGCAGAAGCTAATGCGCAGCCCACTTTTATGATGCATTGCTTCCCTTATCGCTCCCAGAGGGCAATACTACCCCGCTGACCATGAGCACTGCGTGAGGAAAGTGTGATATTTTTTAAGGAGCGTTTGTAAAGCTTACCGATTGTGTTGGAGCATTGACCAAATTGCCCCTTTCCAATAAAAATGCGCCCATTGAGACGACGCGTTGCAGAAGCTAATGCGGCTAGCCCACTTTTATGATGCATTGCTTCCCTTTATCGCTCCCAGAGGGCAATACTACCCCCGCTGACCATGAGCACTGCGTGAGGAAAGTGTGATATTTTTAAGGAGCGTTTGTAAAGCTTACCGATTGTGTTAGAGCATTGACCAAATTGCCCCTTTCCAATTAAAAATGCGCCCATTGAGACGACGCGTTGCAGAAGCTAATGCGTAGCCCATTTTTATGATGCATTGCTTCCCTTTATCGCTCCCAGAGGGCAATACTACCCCGCTGACCATGAGCACTGCGTGAGGAAAGTGTGATATTTTTAAGGAGCGTTTGGTAAAGCTTACCGATTGTGTTGGAGCATTGACCAAATTGCCCCTTTCCAATTAAAAATGCGCCCATTGAGACGACGCGTTGCAGAAGCTAATGCGTAGCCCACTTTTTATGATGCATTGCTTCCCTTTATCGCTCCCAGAGGGCAATACTACCCCGCTGACCATGAGCACTGCGTGAGGAAAGTGTGATATTTTTAAGGAGCGTTTTGTAAAGCTTACCGATTGTGTTAGAGCATTGACCAAATTGCCCTTTCCAATTAAAAATGCGCCCATTGAGACGACGCGTTGCAGAAGCTAATGCGTAGCCCACTTTTTATGATGCATTGCTTCCCTTTATCGCTCCCAGAGGGCAATACTACCCCGCTGACCATGAGCACTGCGTGAGGAAAGTGTGATATTTTTTAAGGAGCGTTTGTAAAGCTTACCGATTGTGTGGAGCATTGACCAAATTGCCCCTTTCCAATTAAAAAATGCGCCCATTGAGACGACGCGTTTGCAGAAGCTAATGCGCTAGCCCACTTTTATGATGGCATTGCTTCCCTTTATCGCTCCCAGAGGGCAATACTACCCCGCTGACCATGAGCACTGCGTGAGGAAAGTGTGATATTTTAAGGAGCGTTTGTAAAGCTTACCGATTGTGTTGGAGCATTGACCAAATTGCCCCTTTCCAATTAAAAATGCGCCCATTGAGACGACGCGTTGCAGAAGCTAATGCGCAGCCCCACTTTTATGATGCATTGCTTCCCTTTATCGCTCCCAGAGGGCAATTACTACCCCGCCTGACATGAGCACTGCGTGAGGAAAGTGTGATATTTTTAAGGAGCGTTTGTAAAGCTTACCGATTGTGTTGGAGCATTGACCAAATTGCCCCTTTCCAATTAAAAATGCGCCCATTGAGACGACGCGTTGCAGAAGCTAATGCGAGCCCACTTTTATGATGCATTGCTTCCCTTTATCGCTCCCAGAGGGCGAATACTACCCGCTGACCATGAGCACTGCGTGAGGAAAGTGTGATATTTTTAAGGAGCGTTGTGTAAAGCTTACCGATTGTGTTAGAGCATTGACCAAATTGCCCCTTTCCAATTAAAAATGCGCCCATTGAGACGACGCGTTGCAGAAGCTAATGCGTAGCCCACTTTTATGATGCATTGCTTCCCTTTATCGCTCCCAGAGGGCAATACTACCCCGCTGACCATGAGCACTGCGTGAGGAAAGTGTGATATTTTTAAGGAGCGTTTGTAAAGCTTACCGATTGTGTTAGAGCATTGACCAAATTGCCCTTTCCAATTAAAAATGCGCCAATGAGACGACGCGTTGCAGAAGCTAATGCGCAGCCCACTTTTATGATGCATTGCTTCCCTTTATCGCTCCCAGAGGGCGATACTACCCCGCTGACCATGAGCACTGCGTGAGGAAAGTGTGATATTTTAAGGCGCGTTTGTAAAGCTTACCGATTGTGTTGGAGCATTGACCAAATTGCCCCTTTCCAATTAAAAATGCGCCCATTGAGACGACGCGTTGCAGAAGCTAATGCGCAGCCCACTTTTATGATGCATTGCTTCCCTTTATCGCTCCCAGAGGGCAATACTACCCCGCTGACCATGAGCACTGCGTGAGGAAAGTGTGATATTTTTAAGGCGCGTTTGTAAAGCTTACCGATTGTGTTGGAGCATTGACCAAATTGCCCCTTTCCAATTAAAAATGCGCCCATTGAGACGACGCGTTGCAGAAGCTAATGCGTAGCCCACTTTTATGATGCATTGCTTCCTTTATCGCTCCCAGAGGGCAATACTACCCCGCTGACCATGAGCACTGCGTGAGGAAAGTGTGATATTTTTAAGGCGCGTTTGTAAAGCTTACCGATTGTGTTAGAGCATTGACCAAATTGCCCCTTTCCAATTAAAAATGCGCCCATTGAGACGACGCGTTGCAGAAGCTAATGCGAGCCCACTTTTATGATGCATTGCTTCCCTTTATCGCTCCCAGAGGGCGATACTACCCCGCTGACCATGAGCACTGCGTGAGGAAAGTGTGATATTTTTAAGGAGCGTTTGTAAAGCTTACCGATTGTGTTGGAGCATTGACCAAATTGCCCCTTTCCAATTAAAAATGCGCCCATTGAGACGACGCGTTGCAGAAGCTAATGCGCAGCCCACTTTTATGATGCATTGCTTCCCTTTATCGCTCCCAGAGGGCGATACTACCCCGCTGACCATGAGCACTGCGTGAGGAAAGTGTGATATTTTAAGGAGCGTTTGTAAAGCTTACGATTGTGTTAGAGCATTGACCAAATTGCCCCTTTCCAATTGAAAATGCGCCCATTGAGACGACGCGTTGCAGAAGCTAATGCGCAGCCCACTTTTATGATGCATTGCTTCC